>JAKLLW010000023.1:0-75787 GCA_022814695.1 Neocatenulostroma microsporum
TCTGATCTCGAGCTGCCCCGCTGACGACCACATGTAGCTCAATAGAACAGTTCATCACGGAGCGGTTGGTGGAGAAGGCATGGCGGTAAGTGAGTGCGGTCTGGCGCTTGATCCACGCTGACCTCCGCGCTAGTACGAAATCATGCTACGTTCATTGCGGCCGTAATTACGGCGAACAGAGCGAGATATGCTCTCCTTTGCTCATGGATGACCTCAGGCCAGTCTCATTTTGCCCCACTCCTGGTTCTGCTTGCCAGGCTTCCTGCTGGAGAGGTGGAGCGGACATGACGAACGACCGGCTATATGGCTTTGATGATCCTAAAATAGCCGGTCCCAACTGGAACATCAATCTCACCGACGTTATTCAGGGCTCTTACTGGGCGTGGTACAACAATCAGACGACGTATCTCGACGACTACGTCAACCGGTCCACGATCAGCAGCATCAACGACCTAGCCAACGTAGGAGGCATCAGACTGCCTGTCTGTTACAGTGACTATACGGCGATTCAGGACTACACCGAGACAGGCAAAGGCCGCAAGCACACTAACGGCTGGTCGTTCCCATGCAACTGCGGCAATGATTGGGGCGACAACACCGTACCGTTCTACCGGACCGACGACAGCTGGTACGCTCTCCCGTCCTCTAAGGGTTACAGCCATCTGGGCGACTACGTGGAGATGTGCCGATCGCAACTACAAAAGCCTTTAGGAAAGCAGCCAGCCAAGTTCTCCGCCAACATGTGCTACGTAACGATGAGAGCGTATCCTGAGGACCATGAGATGCTGCCCAACTATCACGAGCCGGACCGGACAGCGGAGGGGCGCAAGGTCTGCATAGAGATCATAGACACTGTTGACCGGATGAGACGCAAGGAAAGTAAGAGCGACGGCGAGGTAGACGGTGCGGTATGCGACATCGTCAGGTCTAACCGCGGAGAGGACTCTGAGAAAGGGGCTGGTGAAGGCTTCCAGCGAGTATTGCACGAGACTCACGTCAAGTGCAAATAGTGAGTGGGTGATGGTGATGATCATGTCGAGAAGGTCGTCAGGGGCTCGCGAACAGCCGACGACGTGGCCGATTTGACGTCGAACCGCAGCGCGGAGCCACAGCGCAAGCTAGCAAGATTGGGAAGATGTGTGACAATGAAGGCAATTGGCTATGTCGTCGTGCAGGCTGCACGCCTGCTCTGTAGGGGTCACGTGCTGCGCTAGCTGCCCAATGTGAAGTTTACCGCTTCTAGCAAACCTTCTTCCTAAGAAATATAGAGATACCTACGCAATAGATACTGCAATAAATACGAACCTCACCTTGCTTAACTTGCTCCTTCCTAGACAGTATAGTGCGCAGTAATAACAACTGCCACAAAAGCTGTGTCGCTCACACTTTGACAGCAGTAGGTACGCGTGCGAACATCATTGAGCTATCTTTCCTAGACTACTAGGACATCACGCCACCCAATCAATGCGGTATGCCAAAAGCACTGCAATCCACATCCCTGTATGGCAACATTCTACCGGGTAGCTGAAACGTCTGATGACAGCGTTTCTGGAGCGGGATCTTGGAGAACTTACACCCGGTGTCCACTCGGAAGTCGATGCAGAGCGGGTGGCGTCCCTTAGACTCAGCATTCGCTGCTGCTTTGGAGTTGTACCAGAAATGACCCTTATGCCGAAGGTCTGTGGGATTCGTGGCAGCCTCCGGATGAAGTGCAATGACGCAGTGCTTTTTGTCAAACTTGTGGAACGTTTCTCCAAAGACGAGTGCGCGGTAGCACTTGTCGCTGTTCTTATCGTTGGCCTCGTTGTGACGAAGTGCGACGAGGGGAGTGTCTACTCCTTTGATCCGGCCCTCGTCGTCTATGTTGCTACCCGAGACGTCGAATGGATCGTGGTCGGCACCGTTTGTCGGACCATCAGGGTGTTTTGGGTTGTGTGCGTAACAGCTCTGGTCGCCAGGTGTACAGCGTGTCTGTGGCGGCGGCGGCAGCGGTTTCTTTGCAGCCTTGCTAGAGGCCCGGGAGACTGCTGAAGAGTGGACTGACGTACTCATAGTGCTTGGGACTACCGTCAACAGATCGACGGTAGTCATGCCATCAACTAGGGACCCTGTCCGAACAGCAGTCTGAGGAGCGGACCGTTCGACCGAAGAAGCAGGGGCGGCGTTGGAAGCTGATCGTCCAGTCGAAGAAGCAGGAGCAGCGTCAGAAGTTGATCGTCCAGCCGAAGAAGCAGGAGCCGCATGGGTAGCTGGTCGTCCAACCGCAGAACCAGGGGCTGCGTGAGCCGCGGAGTGGACCACCGTCCGCGATACAGCAGCAGCGGTCCAGTTCGACGTCACAGGGACCTTCCCAGCGTAAGCGGAGACCATACAGTCATACTCATCAGATGCGCAGGTATGGTATAAGGACACCGCGCAGTTGAGAGACGTCGAGTTGCCAGAGACACAGGCCGAGGTCGGGAGAGCCGACACCATGCAGTCGATGTCGCTCGACTGACAAGTGTGCTGGGCACTGTAGTAGTTGGTCATGCAGTCGTAGTCGTTCACCATGCATGTCGGCAGCACCACTGCGGCAGTGGTGTTGGCGTACAAGGCGCCAGAAGCAAGCACCGTTACGGACATGGTAGAGGTGAGAAGCCAGGAGGATAGCGACACCATCCTCATAAGCTAGCAGTCTAAGAGGCCTGTCGTGGTATGGTATGTGAGTTTCGCCAAAAGATCAACGAAGATGAGGGCCGGGTGAGCGTTCGACTGCTTTTCTTCGAAGCAGCATCGCCGAGATATACCAGCAGCGCTTGCTATTGACTTTCCCTTCCACCGCCGCCTTCCCAGGAAGACTCTTCACGCCTCTCGATCGGAGGAAGCACTGCAAGTCTGTAGCAGTAAGGTTTAGCGGTCGAAAGTCAAAAGCAGACGTGAGCAACACAGACCATCGACTCTTCGGGCGTGCAAAGGAAAGCTCACATACCAACCTCACCAAACTTGTTGGTGAAATTTTCGGTAACCATGGTCTCCACCATTGGTCTTCTCGTCTCGACAGCCTCCGTGCTCGCTGCTTCGCAGGCCACCGGCACCGTGGCGATCATCGCTCCAACAGCTGCCTCGACGTCCACGTCCTGCGCCTCGAAGGACTTCAACTGTATCACCTCTTACTACACCAACCACCGCACCTGCGTGCCTGAGGACGCCAACTGCATGGTGTCTGCCTTGCCCACATCCCCATGCATCTCTGGAACCTCCATCGACTCCAACTGCGCAGTCTCGTTCTACAGCAGGCAATCCTGCGCTTCGACTGATATCAACTGCATGGTGCCGGCGTACTCGATATCATGTCGCTAGATGCACAGGTATGGTGCGCACTGTAGTATTCGGTCATGCAGTCGTAATCGCTCGCCATGCACGTCGGTAGCACCACTGCGGCAGTGGTGGTGCTGTTGGTGTATACGGAGTCCGAAGCAAGCACCGTTACGGACAAGGTAGAGTATCCCCAAGCCCGTGAACTCGGATCTGAGCTCCTGGATAGCCCTCTACTCTCTCGAGCCGCCTTTCTCACTTGGAGAACATGTGGAGCATCTTGTCGGCCACCACTTTGGTTCCCAAGCTTCGCTCGGAGGCACGTATGTGCGCTAAACGTGAAGGAGGAGCGAAGGAACAAGGAGAGGATGTCTGGCACGCCTCGGTGGCGGATGAAGATTGTGAGGAAGACACACGCAAGGGGAAGTTGTCGTTGCGAACAGAGGTCGGGAGGTAACAACCAGACGCCGGTGATCCGCCAACTGGGCAGGCGCCGGCAGAATAGTGGTGGAGTGGAGGAGTCACCCACCGTATCTAGATTGTCAAAAGCCTGTGCTCGAGCTACGCGCGCTGTTCCTACCTCTGCCACCTCGGCTTCCTCCTCCGATCCAAGTCAATGAATAAGAGTCGTGGTCAGATTAGCCACGCTGCAGCGAGTTCTCCCCATAATACGACAGGGCGGTCGTCCGAGCATCCATACAGCGTACCAGCGTATTATGCAAAGTATGCACCGCCGGACCTCTGACTGGAGAGAAGCAGCGCAAGCGTGCCAGCGTCTTGATCGCAACTTCAAGCTTTGTCACACCATGTTAGGTCCCTCCTTAAAGACACGGATCGAAGCTGAGAATGTTATCAGCCTTCACCCTCAGTCCGAAGCCTCCTCATCGTCGCAATCTCCTTGTGTTGGCGGCATCTTAGTAGTAGACTATCTAGCCTCAACCTAACAAGGCTAACAAATGAGCCCAACCGGATAGCTACGGTAAGCTTAATGTTCGTAAGGCAAAGTTCGTTATTGCCGTTCGCGCGCTTCCTTGCTTATTGCCTCGCCCCTACTACATAATGTGCTATTAGAGTGGCCGCTGCTATACTAAGCGACGGCTGGCTCCTAACTAACGTTAACGTTATTCCCCGCACAACAGAGACTGGTACAAACATCTGACAAAAGGATGCTAGGTGGTTAGCCTGTCGTAGCTAGAATAGTCCTTCCTATAGGCATTCGAGACCGCGGCGGCGCGATTATCGGTCGTGGGCCCATATCAGTCACGAATGACATCCATCTACCGGTTGTGACGAGGCGAACATGATCACTCCGACCGCCTAGCGCGGCGCATAGGATAGCGTCTTGGCTTCAAATGGGTGCTGTAGTGTACGGAAAGCGAGTTCGAAGTCCGGTTCGGGAAGTGCTTCTGAATGTCCTTCTAGGTGAGTTTAGGCGCTGTCTGTGCTTTGAGATCGATAAGCAACCTGTTATCTGCCTTGGAGTAGGGCACGCGGCTGCGGTCTCCAAAGGGCGCCAAACATGCAGAGGCTAACGAGCCTTTGGGCAGAACCAAGTCGTGCGCGGGTATTTCAATTACTATCGTTGTTTGCGACCCAAGTGTCCTGGTGTGCACAAGGCATTCAACAGGATATTTCTCATCGGTGGGCAGGCGTAAGTGTGAGGGCATGCGGCCGTGCAGGGACTCAGCGTCCGGTGGAGGCGATGTATTACGGCATCTCCGTGGCGCATGCACATGGCCCTGTCTTAAGCGACGCAAGTGTGTCCCTGCCTTCAGATCCCTCGAGATCGACCGAGAATAAGGAGGCGATGCCGAAGGCGCAAAGACGCGTGCCGTGCCGTGTATAGCCTTAGCCTGAAGCCGATGGCGGAGTCTCCGGCCGGGAAGCAACGGCACGTCGCTATCGCTTTCGCCACCGCTTGGGCTATCGTTCTGATGGTTCGTCGTGAGACCCACCAGACTTTGCGACGTGGTGGAATGCTGCTTTCCATCCAGAGCGATTGGGAGCCGCGACGACGGCAGCTCGGTCGTCGGCCGCGCTCCTCCGGAAGACATAGCCCGAGGAGACTTACTGCTAGGAAATTGGCTCGCATACGGCTCGTCGTGGGTCCCAGCGTCTGTGCAGTGGCCTTGAGTTTGCCGTGGATCTCCGTGAGGTATGGGAGTGCAGTCCCGTTGGACAGGAGCTACTGTAGCCGCCGAGCCCGGGCGACTGGCGACGCTCCAAGTTTCTGCAAGTGGCAGTCGTGCTGCCTGCTCCGATGGAAGCTCACCGTAGGTCGTAGAAGGGGGACGCCAATCAAAGAGCGTTTGGGCGGGGCTCGCAAGCTGTGGATCCTGCGCTTGCGGTCCAAGCGGTAGCTTTGTTGGTTGATGTGATAGCTGGGCTCCTAGCGCGCTGATGCCGTGGCTTTCCAGTAGGTTGAGACAGCCATCAGTCCAAGTAGGAGAGCCGGAACCTGCATGCTGAGCGCCGTAGCGGATAGGACGCTCTGAGGTGACGACGTCCGTGTGGCCGGCCAGCGTCTGGCTGAGGTCATTACTGGCCTGTGAAACGACACCTTGAATTGTTGCAAGGCCACGGGGCTGAGGTGTAGGCGGAGTGCCTCCTTTGCTAGGTGTTGCAATGTTCAAGGACTGGGACGATCTTGACTGCAACATAGCGCTTGTGTTAGCCGCAATCTGCGGCTCTGCTGGAGATGTATGTCAGATATTGCACCACCTTAATGCATTCTATGATCAGTGCACACCTCCAAGCAGACGTTCGCTTTGCTGAAAACCATAGTCTGCCCTGCCTTCCGCCTTGTCTTGACAAAGCGTACGGAATGTTCTTCCAGTGAACGCGAACTTGTCGTTCGTATGCGAGGAGGCTCTGGTAACGTCGCTCTTCGATGGTGGTCCGGTGTAGAAGACAATATTGTCAAGGCTAGTCCTCGCAGAGACAGTGGACGCCATCTTTCCTACTTCTGAAGGTAGCGGCGCTGCGCTGCAAAGGGAACGGGACAGAGATCGGATGCTGAACTCGGACGTAATTTGTAGTGGTACGAATGATGTGTGAAATGACAGAAGGAAGGACCCTGTGCAGACAGCTTCTCCGAGCCATGGAGATACGCAGCTAGGATGCTACGGCGTCTACCGCCCTGCAGCAGAACAGTCCTTGGCAAGGGTGGCTCAGCCTGGACAGCAAGGGAGATATCAAGGCTAGGAGAGGCAGAAGCTTGCATCGCCGGCCCCTGCGTGATTAAAGGACGGCCGGGCAACAAGGTGAATAGGAAGTTGCTCCTTGGAGTTGCAGAGCTAAGAGCCCATCGGCGACACCGGTCCAGTCACCATGTAGCCGAAGATCGATGTGCCTGCCCCTTTCCCAACAAGTGGACCAGCCGCAACCTCCGCCGACATCATCCACCCTCACTGAAACGCGCTGCAAACCATGCTGCGATGCGAGCTAGGGGCCAGCAGACTAGGGTGCAGGCTCAGCATGTGTAGCAGAGCTAATAGACGCACGCGAGGGCACAATATGCGGCATCGAAGAGGGTTCAGTCCGGCGGGTGTCTCCACGAGGACGAGGCTAAGACCATTTAGCAGACTGCGGGCTAGCATTCCGGTGTGACTAGACCTGTAGGAGTGCTCGGAGACTGCACAGCCTGTCTAGCAACGTAAGGATGCGAGCGCGATAGGAATGGAAGCAAAAAGGACTGAGGGCGTCGAAGCGGCAGGAAGACAACCTATGTACCGAACGAGCTTTACTATAAGAGGAAGTCGAGTAGCCTTATTAGGCTGCGCCCGATCGGGATGCAGGTTTGCCTTCCTATCTTTTATAATATATATACGATACTACTACTAGCGCCTTTACTATTACTCTTAATATAGACCTCTAATACTATACTAGAGCTTTAACTAGAGCTTAGATATATAGTATAATAATACGTACTACTAGAAGGTAAAGTAAGAGCGTAGTTTAAGTATACTATAAGTTGTAACTAACGCTACTACTATAGACTTAAGTAGTAAGAGGTAGAGTAACTACTTAAGATATTCGATCTTAGCTCGATTAACTACTATAATTATATATAGTCTTCTATTAAGCTAGTAGTTTTAAGATAGCTTAACTTCTTTTTAAAGTAGAGTAATTATATCGAAGAGTTTAGCTATAGCTATACCTTTCTATCTATTACCTTTAATAATATAATTAAGTATAGTTTTAGCTAAATTATAATAAGAAAATATAATAGCTAGAGAGCTTAATAGAATAGCTACTATCTTACCTATATATTACTACTAGTAGATAGTCGCTTTCTTTCTATATAGCGACTAATTCTTATAGAAGTAAGTCTCTACGCTTAATAGTAAATCTATATATAGTAAGCGTACTAGCTAGTATACTAGCTACTAAAGCTCTATAAGCCTCTTATTATCTAGCTAGAAGCTAACTTCTTAGCTATTATTATATATATATATTAAGTCTATACCTATATAGTCTTTAGTAACTACCTTAGGCTTAGTAAACAATCTATTATAGTATACTACTAAGTTATAGTACTACTAGTTAATTATATAACTACAATTTGTAGCTATAACTAAATAATCGATTAATATAGAGTTTATTTACTATCTCTTAAAGAATACCTTAATATACTAAAAGAGACTAATAATAGAGATAATTATAGTAGTAATAGATAAAACCGACTCTTTTACTATTCTTTCTCTACTAGCGTACTTACTTATAATATTACTATAGTTCTTAAAGATACTATAGCTCTTTCTATAATTCCTATAAATTTTAAAATTTATAACTATCTCTTTACTTTAGTAACTTACTACTAATATAATACTATAAACTTCTATATAAGAACTATAGAAGCTTTAAGTATATAATTAGACCTTTTATTTAATCTTTCTCTTAAGTTTTTTTAAATAAGAAATATACTAATACTAGTCTTTAAGTAGAACTTACTAAATCTAAGAAAAAGCGTTATTAAAGAGGTCTATAAAATTGTTAACTCTAGTACTAACTTAAGTACTACTCTTACTAGCCTTACTAATACTAAAGTCCTATAGTATACTAAAGTTAAGAGAGTCCTTCGACTACTATTACTACTACTAGAGTAGTAATAATAGCTACTCTAGCTTCTCTTTAATCTTTATCTTAAAACTACTAATATACTTATCTACCTTCTCTATTTAAGCTAACTAAGTAGTAGATAAAGTTACTTAACTACTAGTATTATTATTACTATTAACTTTACTAG
The DNA here is from genome assembly GCA_022814695.1 of Neocatenulostroma microsporum. Classification (NCBI taxonomy): domain Eukaryota; kingdom Fungi; phylum Ascomycota; class Dothideomycetes; order Mycosphaerellales; family Teratosphaeriaceae; genus Neocatenulostroma; species Neocatenulostroma microsporum. The sequence goes on from JAKLLW010000023.1 coordinate 8,543, forward strand.
TTATAAGCTTTATAAAGGCTCTTAAAGTATCTAACTTAGCTCGATTATAAGTACTACTACTAGTTAGATTATTATCTTTATATTGTTACTATTTAGTATACTCTAATTAAGCTAAAAGTATATAAGAAGCGTTATATTTATAGTTTAGAGCTAGTATTACTAATAAATATAGTATTACTATCTATCTTATAGAGGTTTATTATATTACTATTAACTTATTATTATTACTACTATTAGATTTACTTTCTAACTTAGAGGTAGTAGTCTTATCTTTCTTAGTACTCTTATAGTCTAAAGCTAGCTAGTTAAGATCGATAATATTAACTTTATCTAGAGTAGCGCTATTAATAGACTTACTATAGTTATTTACTATACTACGTACCTTCTTCTTTCTTACTTAGTATTAGTATATTCTATTATTCTTACTTACTTTTATATCTTATCTTTTTCTTCTTTTTCTTCTTAGTAAGCTAGCTCTAGATAGTATAGCGAATAATACTTTAAGAGTCTTTTTAAACATACTCGGGCGATATGCTAACTATAGTAGTTATCCTACTATTAGAGTAGGTATTATCCTACATAACGAACTCGGACGAGACAGATGTCCGCTATGCTTACCGGAACTCTACGATCGCTCGCTGCAGGCGCTCTTTGGCGTGGAATCCGCCCGGAGTCCATCTGGAGATTAGACTTGCTGACTTGATGCTCTATCATCCCGTCCGACCGGATCCGCATCCAACATTGCGGATTGCTAAGGTGGTGTATGGCAACGCTGCAGATCGCACACATCATTTGCGTCAAAGCTTTAACAAGGCCTCCAGCCAACACAATATTGGTTTCAGAGTGCTGAGAACGCTGTACATACGCCGCATTATGAATGAGGTAGAAGAAGCCTCGTGGTTGCAAACAGTCATCGAGAGCTATCATCAAACCGTATGGCGGGCGCATGAGAGGAAGTTCGCCGCATGGGCGAAAGACCGCAGACTTGATGGGCTGAGGGCCGGACGTAGGACCTAACTGCACATGCAGTTGGCAACGAGTTGTTTCGGACTACCCAGACAGCGTTCGCGAGTGTCTCCGCATAGGCTAGTCTCGGTCATCGTGCCTTCACGGTGTTATCAGGTGGTCTTACGGCGGCGGAGACGCAGTGCTTTGATGAGCAGAGAAAGGGCTACAGTCGTGTGCTAGGCCTTGACATGAATGATATGAAGGACCGGAATGCGCTGTCTTGACTGTCCCAGTCCAGCAATGCGAGACATGTAGTGATTGAGTCTCCTACGGCCTGGTACCAATGCCCGCTACTACGAGGTACAGTAGCGAGATAGACAGTCCCGACCTGACATCAACCATGCAAGCTGACCGACATTCGGTACGCACATCCTTCCGTATACGGGAAGAGGGAGAGCGCCCGGAGCTACCCCAGACTACACTTGCAGCGAGCTAAATGCGTCTACAGCCTCGCGAGCATCCCGATCGTCAGCAACGCCGAGTCTACAATCTCTGAAGATACATGCAAAAACGGACTGTACATATATAATGAATTTGTTTTTCATCAGCGTCTGAGACCTGACTGCGTGATCATTGCTCAGATAGTCGTTCTGCACGAAGGACGTCCATTCGCCGAGACAAGGCTGAGTCTCCAGCTGAGTCCACCGGTTCAGCCACATGCAGTGTTCGCAGGGTTATGATCCTTACGAGGCGTCCTATGGGGTACGAGCACCGCAGCTTACTTCCGCAAATTCGTGCGCTGTGCGCAAAGGCTACCACCATACTTTCGGACATTCGAATGCCGAGGAGCAAACCCAACCATTCGGCTCTCCCGGGCATCACCTCCGTGCAGCCTTATAAACCTTCACTCGCTACCCATGTCGCTGACAATCAAGTACGCACCTTGACCTGCATCCGGGGACGCAGATCCTGCAGACGATCCGAGAGCTGATCCTTGTACCTGCCTTTCAGCTGGCTTACTTCGTCCATGCTAGGTCGGGCACCTCGGGCTAGACCCGACTCCTCATGCACGAGCAAAGGAGAGGCGTGAGCAGGCTGTGTACCAGCGCATGGCTCCGGTAGTACGCCGTAAGATAAGGGTAGTGTTGGACTTCTCCACTCGCTGACTTCCTGCTACTCCACCTCCTCCTCCGCCTGTCTGTTCGCTTTGTAACAATAACCGCGCTGCCGACCTAGGCAGGTGAAGAAGATGTCCAGAGTCGTAGCAGCACTCTTCTGCGCAATCGTTACCGTCGCTGCTCAGCAACAATGCTACTTCGCACCCGGAGCCGCTGGACGTGGACCCAACAACCTCGTGCCATGCCTGGATTCTGGAACCTCAGCCTGCTGCTTGCTGGGTGATACATGCCTCTCCGGAAACACTTGTTATAACTATGCAACCGGTGACTTGTACCAATATGGCTGCACGGACATAACATACGAGGCCGACGTCTGCCCATACAAGTGCGGCTGGAACGCCAGTACGCTCTCCCTCCCATTCCAATCCCAGCCTTCTCAAGAGACATACTGACCAGTCCGAAGCATTGTCACCATGGACAGCCCTAGAATACTGCCAAGACGTCAACAATGTAGAAGATACCTGGACCTGCCACGCTCCCGAAAGCTGTGGGTGCAGCTGGAATGCCTCCGAGTCTCTTTTGGTGCTTTCGCCTCGCGGATGCAAAGAGATGGGCACAGATGCCCGAGTAGCATTGTACGCTCCGTCGACTCTTGCGCCTTTCGTTTCGCTTCCATCTACAGTTGGAGGACCGAAGACGTATTACTCTGGCACGACGATAAATGGGACGAGTACTTGGGTCAGCACTGCGATTTTGGGATGTAAGTGCGACTTGCAGAAGCTGTATGGGTGGTGGGACTGGGATGATGTGGAGGCTGATTTGTGACAGATACGCCTTCCTCCATCGGCCCATTGACCACATACGCAAACGGTCCCTCATCGGTCGTTCTCATTGTCCCTGGCGTAACGCCTGCGCCTTCCACCGTCGCGGCACCTCTCCTTTCGAGCGCTTCAGGGGCACCAGACAGCTCCGCACCGCCATCCACCTCCTCAATCTCCAGTGCCGCCACTACAACAGCCTCCGCTACCACCGCACCAGCAGCAACCACGAGCACCTCCTCCTCCTCCGGTGACCTCAGCAGCGACGCCGTGACCGGCATCGGCGTTGGTGTAGGCGTAGGCGGCGCCGGCATAATCGCTGCAGTCGCAGTAACAGCCTTCTTCTGGGGCCGCAGCCGCCGCAAGCGCCGAGCGCAAGACTCGCAAAACCAATACCAGAACCCACAAATCTACCCCGGCTCGCCTCCCATGCAACAACAGCAGCAGACCTCCCCCTATTACCCGTCCCCCGGAGAGAAACCAGCAGGCTGGCAGTACCCCATGGGCCATCCCCAGTTTCAACAGCAACCGCCGTACTACGATCAACATAATCAGCCGTCGCTGTATGGGGATGTGCAGCCTATGTACGGACCTGGCGGGGTCATGCCGTCGCCGCCGCTAGATGCGCGGAAACAAGCGGCTTCGCCGCCTATGGAGTTGGCGGCGGATACCGCGCACCCGATGGAGATGGAGAATGCTCCTGTGCAGAAACCGCCTACACCTGCGCCGGCGTATTATGGAGATGAACATGGGAGTCCGAGTCCGAGATGATGTATGCGGTTTTGATTACTCAGGTAAGGCGTTGAAAGGGTTATATGAACATTCAAGGGTGTTCTATGGCCGATGCAGGCGGTACATGGCTTTTTGAGCTCGATGGATTTAGGGGCTCAGTCGGTCAATCTTCCACTCGCCGCCATCATATTTGGTGTATCTGAACCGATCATGCAGCCTACTTGGCCTCCCCTGCCAAAACTCCACCATCTCTGGCTTCACTCTTAAACCACCCCAGAATTCTGGGACGGGGATTTCTTCTCTGCCATCAAATTTCTTCTCTACATCGTTCACCTGCTGCTCCAATTCCTCTCTCCCCTTCAATACCTTACTTTGCTGTGACGCCCAGGCCCCTATCCGTGAGCCGCGGATGCGCGTATCGTAGTAGACTTGCGACTCCTGAGAAGTGAGTCTTTCGCAAGAACCTTCAACACGGACCTGACGTTCAAGTTCGTGCCACCAGAACGTTAGAGCCGCGCGCGGGTTTGAGGAGACGTCGGAGGCTTTGCGGGAGGTGCCCCAATTAGAGTAGATTACGAAACCCTTGTCGTCGACTTCCTTCAAATAGACCATACGGGCGGAAACGCGGCCTGAGGGAAGTTCGGCGGTGGAAAGCGTGACAGTCTCTGGCTGGTGGACTTTTTCGGCCTGGGCGTGGGAAAACCAGGTATTGAATTGGTCTATCGGGGAGGGGACCAGTTGGTCGATGTTCAGTTCGCCTTTGGTGTACTGTTGGGCTTGGGGAGAGTCGTTTGTGCCGCCTGGGTTTAGGATATTGCGATTGGAGTGGGTGGCCATGGTTCTGATGTTGCTATGAGTGGCGAGGTGGGCTGGGCGGATGGCTTTTAGGCAATGCAGCATCGAGTGGCACTCTCAGAAGTATGTTCAGCCAGTGAATTACTTCAGTGTTTGCCTGTGTATGTGTCCGGTGTTGATGTTATTGATGCTGGAAGATTGGTGGCGACTCGAAGTCTGCATCTCGAAAGTTGACTCAGCAAAATCCCATCCCACCTCCCACCTTCCACTCCATCTCTCCTTCCTTCTTCAGCACACCCAAGCATGTGACACATCCACCAATATGGCTTCGCAGCCCTCAAAAGAACATATAGCAGAGTCCCTACTCAAACGCGCGCACTCACCCGACACCGCAACGAGCATCTTTCACGAGCGCGTCCAAAAACGACCCCTCCTCCTTCGCCCCAGCTCACCAGATCCCGCTCTCAATGCTCGCTCAAAGCGCCAGTACGACCGCTTGCAAAAGGAGAAAGCTAAACGCAAATCCAAGAAACCCAGACCGCTATCTGCGAAACAGAAGCGCGCCTTGCGTATCTACGACATCCCGAAGGAGCAGCAGAAGTATGCGATCTACGAGCCGCTGCATCGGATGTGGTGTGGGTACTTGCGCGACATACTCGGTTTGAGCGATGGTAAACGGACATATGTGGATGCGACGAGTGTCGGTCCCGTGTTGGTGAGCGCGGACTACCATGGTGCTCTGGTGGAGGTGGTGAGGAGTAGATGTGGTAGTAGGGTTGGTGGGAAGGGTATAGTGGTCAAGGATACGAAGTTTACGTTTGAGATCGTGACGGAGAAGGATGAGGTAAAGGTTATGCCGAAGGAGCATACGGTGTTCAGATTCGAGGTGCCGTTTGGGAAGAAGGAGCAGGAGAGAGAGGGGGAGGTGCCGAAGCCGATGGTATTTGAGATCCATGGGAGTCAATTTGAGAATCGCGCGCCGGATAGGGCGAATAAGAAGTTTAGGCTGCATTTTGATCCGGATCTGTGAAGGACGGAGAGGATGAAAGGGACGCTCTACCTTCACAGTCGCCTATGACAGCCCTTTTTTCAACCCCATCAGCAATGGAGCGCTTCGAGGTCATGGTGGGTTTGCTAAGCGCCGTTCGTGCGTTGAGCTACACAGCGTAGAGCTCTCGCCAATGCAAGGTTTAAGAAGCGATCTGCAAGAAGCTGGACGACCTGTACGCCAAATGGCGGTCAGTGGGAGTGGGGCGCAAAGACCAGGAACGACATCGTCAAAAGGCAGTGAGCTGGCATCACCGAAAGCGCTTTCGAGGCCGTTGCGGCGCGCGAAGTGAGAATTGCATCACGAGACAGTATGTTACCCTTCCTTACGTGGCGTCACTCGCTCTTTCCACCTTAAAAGCTGACTTCTCGCACAGTGTGATTATAGTCCGATCCATAGCAGACATCCGTAAATGTGAACGATGGACTCCTCCAGTGACACAAAGAGCGCTGCATATCGCTCACTGAGGCTTCCTCACTCGTACCTGCCTCATCACTGCATGCCTGCCATGACTACCTGAAATGCTGAGTGGGTCCAGATGACCACTTGAAGCATGCACGTGTGTGCTTCGCCGAGTTCGGACACCACTGTAAGACTTTGCACTTTCGTTCATCTTGCTACCTTCCACCTTCCACCTTCTTCCACCTTCATCACCACCACCTTAACCTTCGTTTCACCACCACTACCTTGACCTTCGTTCGCTATCGACAACACACTCGCTCGGCAACATCAAGGGCATATACGAGATCACTCATCACTACAACAACACCTGCCCTCATAAGGGTCCGCCAGCCTAGGACCACTCCCAAAACAGCGACTCAACCTCCTCAACCGCCGCGACATAGACACATACAACATCACCACCTCACCGGAAAGCTGTAGGCAGCATGGCGCTCCTCACCAAGCTGGCTCTTGTGGCCGGCCTCACCTTCACTCATCTCGCGGCCGCATCTCCGATTGCGCTCCCAGACCCATCTCCAGTCACTATCCCAGCCGTCAAGCGCGACTCTCTCATCTGCAACGCCGATACCAAAGTCCCGATCGCGAACGGCTCCGTCTACACCATGATCGACGACTGGTGCCAGTCTATCAACAACACCGTCCTCATCGGCGACACCATCCTGGTTGACACAGTCACACTGAACGGCGTCACCGGCAACACTTTCTTCAAGATCGACGTCCCCAACAATGTCAACTACACGGTCACTGAGATCCCTTGCATCCGAACCTTCAACGACATCCTGACGGAGTGCGCTACGCAGAGCGGGAGCGTGGGAGATGGGAACGTGACGTGGGTTATGGAGGTTAATCCGATTACTATCGCTAAGAAGCCCGAGACCATTGGAAAGCGCGAGAGCAGCATCTCTTCAGTCGTGAACGAGGAGGGCCCGGATGGACCGTTTCTTCCGCATCCTGGCTGGGTGATGCCGCCACCACCTTCTACCAAACGTCAAACGAGTCCTGTCAACAGCGCCGGCATCGAGTGCTACAACACCGGCCCACCAATCTCCGCCGAGCAATTCCAAGCTGATCTTCTCAACTTCTGCGGCTCTCTCGACGATGGGAAAACGTACTGGGCCTACGCCGCCTCTTGCTACCTGGTCGGAGATGGCGAGTTCTGCCTCTCTATCTATGCAGCGACGAGCGAGGGCTTCATGGTGAACACAGATGGCTGCACATCCGTGTTCAATGCTATTCTCGATAATTGCCCTCTTGGCGAGGATAAGAAGCAGGGCGGGAGCTTCATCGTTGGAAACAAAGTCTACGGGATCAATGTCAATGGTAATGGGCCGCCAGCGGCAGCGAGATTTAAGCAAGGTAGTATGGAGATTGGGCAGATGTATACTGGGAAGGCTCCCAGCAAGCGCGACGAGGAAGCGACTACCCTTCCAGCGGATGAGGAGTTTACGATACCTGCTACTCCGACTCGGAAGCGCGACGCTCCCAGCTCGGTCACGCAGTCGAAGGTGGTCACTTCACCCGCTATCTGCTCTCCGCCACACCCCTCCCAAACCTCTGCGCCCATCACAGACGGGGATATGGCATCCTCTTACTTCTGCGAGATGGCACACACGATAACCGTCAGTGAGCCAGGATCCTTGCAATGGTCGACGACCGTCAACGGAAACTCTTTCCTCTTTACCGCATCGTCCGTGGACATCAGCGTAATCGGTGATGAGCACCATTGTCCTGCGATCTATCAATACATCCTGCAGGGTTGCAACGTCTGGGCGAGCGGCAAAACATATGGCGGTCATATCGTCATCGACGATGTGGATTATGCTCTCGTTGTGGACCCTTTGCCGCAGAAGCGTGACCAGGCGGCCACGGTGCCTGCCACTCCAGTGTGGAAGCGAGACGGATCCGTCGACTGCTGGCCACCACATCCCTCCGAAGTCGCTGTGCCCATCTCGGTCGCGAAGACCGCAACGGCGGACTTCTGCGCGGTAGCCGCCCAGCTGCCCGATTCTCAGCAAGGGGGGCCCTTCAGTTGGTTCACCATGGTGAATGGGAACTCCTTCCTATTCACCGTATCGGCCGTGGAGATTGGCTATATCACTGGCGAGCCCGAATGCCTTCAGCTTTTCGACTACATCCTGCAAGAATGCAATGTCTGGGATCTCGGCGAGACGTATGGCGGTCATTTCACCGACCCCGGTTCGGGAGTGGACTATGGTATCGGCGTGGATCCTTTGCCGCGGAAGCGTGATCAACTGGATCAGACGGCTACATTAGCTCCGACGCCTGTCTTGAAGCGCAACACTTCCATCCCAGCCCACACCACCGAAGCCGCCTGGTGCTCCCCGCCACGCCCATCCCAAACCACCGTAGCCAAGGCGATCGTGCAGCATGCAATAGAATACTTCTGTTACCATGTTGCAATCGCGCTGTGGGAGAAGTATGCAGGCGAGCAGTTCACGTACCTCGTCGCGGTGCCAGGAGGCGAGTTCCTGTTCGGAATATCTGACGTCAATATCGTCGTCATCGCCGACCCGGAGAAATGTGTTCCGATTTACAGCGTTATCACGGAGGAGTGCGGCGTTTGGGCAACGGATAGGATGTATGGTGGTCAAGTCGAGGTCGATGGAGTACAGTACGTTATCATGTCCGACCCTCCTGGGGTGGAGAAGCGTGATCGGCTGGATCAGGTGGATACGGTACCTGCTACGCCTGGCTCGAAGCGCAACTCTTCCAGCTTGGCAACGCTACCGACGAAGATCGTCCCAGCTCAGATGGATGCTCAGCCGACTCGTGTCGACATCGTCTGTTGGGCACCGTACTCCACCCCACTGCCGATTGGCGACGCAGCCACCGCAATCACCAAGTTCTGCACCCAGGCAGCAGCCAACCCGGGCAACTGGGTAGCGGGAAAGCAGTATGAGTGGTCGACTACGGTCAATGGTGGATCGTTCCTGTTCATTATCGCCAATGTCGACCCTGCTTACCTTAGCGTGGAGATGGGATGCGCTGCCGTCTTCGGCTCAATATCGGGAACATGTCTTACTGACAATTACGGTGCGACATACGGCGGACGGTATACAATCGAGGGCAATCAGTACATTCTTGAGGTTGGCGCCGTTTTGGTGAAGGACAAGCAGATAGTCACGAACACTCCACAGACTGTGGAGAAGCGTCAGGACCCGCAAGGACCGACTTGCTTCAGTGGCCACCCGGACACGCTCAACGGCATCTTCGGCCTGGTTCCAGCGGCCTTTGGCAGCGATGTCAAGAGCGCTATCAACGACTTCTGCGAATTGGCTGAGAAGTTCACTGCCGATGATGCTGGTAAGATCATGACCTGGGAGACAACTGTCGGTTCGGCGGCGCCTGCGTCGTTCAAGGTCACTACGGTCGATCTATCCTGGATCATTTACTCTATGGATTGCATCCAGACCTTTTACACGATTGAGGACGACTGCGGCATCACTGACTCTGGAGGTCGGACTTTCGGTGGGTCCATTGAGATTAGGGGCCAGACTTATGAGGTCTCTGTCAATGGTGAAGTCGCTAGTAACACCAAGCGTGACGCGCTGGAGTCCACGCCATCTGTCAAAGAGCAGCCTCAGCTCAGCCGTCGCAAGTGCGTCGGCGATGCCTGTCTCGGTACGCAGACATGCTGGAGCGGCGGCAATAAGACAGTGCTTCGAGCTAAGCCTGCCTACGTCTTCGAAGCCATCGACGACTTCTGCGCCACCAACAAAGGCAGGAAAGTCACCAATGACTCCACTACCTACCTCTCCGACTCCGTCATCCTGAACGCAATGGGCGTGCAGTTCCTCATCGCAGCCTCTGGCCCAGATCCGCTCACTGTCGGCTCGGAGTGCACGGCTATACTCACCGATATCATCGAAGGCTGTGCCGGTAACGAGGTCAGGACGTTGGGTGGCAGCTTCGAGTATGCCGCACAGCCATGGTTCTACGCCATCACGATCAATGAGGTCCTCAGCAAGCAGGAAGTATTGGACACTTTCGAGCTCATCGATGCATCCACCGACGGCGAGTACCTGACTACCTGCTATGTCGCCGGATCTCCGACAGACCAGCCGGTTCCAAGATCTTCGGTGCTTCCAGCGATAGACCGGTTCTGTGGTGGCCTTGATGGGGTCACCCTCGACTTGCAGCAGCTGTTCATGGAGCCGTACACTATGAACGGCACCAACGTGGAGCTCGCCATCTACATCAATGATACGAACAGCTGGCAGGTGGATGCAAAGACCTGCAACTCAACCCTCGCCTTCTTGCTGGAGGAGTGCACGCCAGCGAGCAATGGCAAGACGCACGGCGGAGAGAGCCTTTTGGGAGGCATCTTGTTCTCTGCCAAGATCAATGGAGCGACATTTGGCAGCGGGCAACCTGCCAAGCAAGCTACGACGGCTACGAAGCAAGAGCTGGCTGGATTACTTCCCAGAGACGATGACCTCTCCACATGCTACTACGCAGGCGATCCGCGTGAGGCGTCAGCTTCCTACTTGTCTGTCATGCAGGCGATCTCCGGCTTCTGTTACGGCCATGACAGTTTCGCAGTGACCTCCGACCAACCGATCATGGGCTCAGGCACTGCCGATGGCGCGAGTGTACAGCTTACTGTTGTGTCAGCAACTGGCATAAGCCTTATAACTGGGGACGGATGTGCCGCGGATTACAGCAAAGCTTTGTTGGCATGCTTAGACGGCAGTGGCAATACTTACGGGGGAGTTTGGGTGGATGGGAGTTTCGAATACACCGTCCAAGTCAACAATGCGCAGACCGTGTTCCCATTTGAGCCGCCCGAGAAGTATGCGAACGCTACCGCTAGCATCAAGCGCGGCGAAGACCTTGTGGCACCGTCTCCAGCGAGAGCGACAGCCGTAGCCAGCCTTCATGCCCGCGGATCTGCCACCGACGATGACGAGGAGACCGATCTCACTCCAGCAAAGGCTTCAGACATACCAACTCCTACGGTCGACAAGAGACAGATCGTCTCAGCCGAATCAAGCCCATTGGTGTCCTGCGAGACAGTCCCGACCGGCGTTCCCTTCACCACCACCCAGAGTGATTGGTGGGACACGTCGGCTGATCTCTGCAACTACCTCGTGGATCAACCTGTCGAGCTCGTCACCGGTCAGGTCTACTACACCGGCACTTACTACTGCAACGCAGAGCGCTGCATGGACCTGCAGGTGGGCTACTGGTGTTGGGCCGACGGTACAAGCATGCTGGGCCCAGGGAACAGCAGCACAGGTGATTACGCCACGGTTACTATCGATCTTCAAGGCTGCAATGTGTACTTCAAGAATTTCGGGGTTATCTGTGATACGGGTGTTACTGACGCCTATCCCGGAGGGCAGGAGACGACGCAGCCGGACAACTGCTGGACTTTCCTTGGGCTGGTGCAACCGGGTAATGGAGGCGCTTCTACCGAGGGCCAGGGCGACACGAGGGGAGGGGTGAAGGAGGGAGTGATTGGCGTGGATGTGCAGGTGCTGTCTTGAGTGCGAATACCTCGCGCAAGCGTGGGATGAGCTCCAGCAATAACGATGGTGCTGTTGAGAGTGCGACGGAGATTGGCACCAAACTTTCATTGCTTGCGTCTCCTGGCTGGGCTTTGAGTGCCGGCAGGAGTAGGTAGCTAGCTCTTAACAGCCGAAGAAAAGTGAGCTCGAGTATCAAATAATGCGTATCGGATACAGGGAAATCTCCCGTATCTCTTCTCGTCTGGAGCCACCTCAAGTCCATCTTCGGACCCATCATGTTCCTTGTGCAGCACTCAAGACTTCAGATTCGCTCGGAATGCCGCTCAATGACCTACTGGCACTCAAGCCATTCGAGGGTGGATTCGCTGAAGCGTACTCCTGTACTGATACACGTGGTGGGCTCTGTCATGCAGACGGCATCTGACCAGATAAACACTCGCTGGATTGATCTTGGTGAGGCAAAGTCGAGTTGCAACTTGCAGCGCTCGAAGGCAACTTGCAGCGCTCGAAGGCAACGCGCAGACGGCAGATCTGCCATGTCACTTGGACTGCCCTCCCTTCAACGGAAGTCCTCGTTTGGCCTGTAGCAGCCAGTATCGTATCACCCACTCTTCAATTTCGCCTCTTGCTCCTGCTTTCTCCGGTGCTCTGCATCATTCTGCAGCACAATCATCGTCCCAGCGAACGCTATGCCAATGCTCAGAGCCGCTAAGCCCATTATGCCTATCCTATTCGGCCTGTAGTAGCCTTCTTTCAGATCCCTTAGCACTCCAAAGTATCTTGACGTCCCGTGCACAACGACAAGGCTCCCAGTGCCTACTAAGATGCCTGCCGCAAGCTTCGTCCTGCTGTCCTCTAGGTGTAGTAAGGTAGGGGAGATGGCAGCAAAGGCTTCCACCTTCTCCAACGCTACGCCCAGAGCAATGAATCCGAGCCCGGTGCGCGTCCAAGCTAAGAAGGTACGCTCAGAGGCGAGAAGATCGCGCGCGAGGGAGCCGGTGTTCTTGAGCCGCTCGCCGAGGAAGAAGTGGCGGAAGGACATTGTTGGACTCGGACTTGCGGTTACCGCTGACAGCGTGGGCGGGCGGAGAGGCTCACGTTGATCCCGCAGACGCACGAGGCTCACGAAGCAACATATCCACTCTGTGTCGTATCGATCGGTGATGACAAAGTGAGGCCAGAGGAGGAAAGTTGCAATGGTCGTCGCAAGTTTGGTAGCTTTGAGATCGTCTCCGGGATCACATCCGCTACGGAAACCCTCAGCATCTAAATCTCACCTCCATCAGAACAAGACGTCTACTTCATCAAACGTTTCAACACGTTGCCCATACGACATCAGACTCGTGAGGTCGATTGTCGTAAGGGAGTGGCTCTTGAGGGTCGGTCTCCAGCGTGCAGAGTAGGTACATTATTGAGCATCTATCAATCTACAATGACATGCCACCGATGCTTTCCATCGCTACTAAATGAAGAGATATAGCTCAGGTGCTGACCGCGGACACAGCTACGAGTGATGGCGGCTCACTAGGTGCTATTACCCAGCCGCTCCGTGAGTCGGGACAGACAGAGGCTTCAATGGCCTTGTGACGCATTGTCATCACTGTATGTACGGCGTCAACCATCTATACATCACTCTTCCGGTTCCCGCTCGGCGAATAGAAGCTGTCATTCTGCGAAATCTCCACAGTCCTTGTAATCACATCCTCCCGCTTCTCTCCCATTTCATGATCTGCTTTCGCGGAGGCGTGGAACCCACTCTGCGGCCAAGCTCCTGCACTCTTCGAAAACGACACCTGATCTATGGCAAGGTTCTCTTCGCTTTCCGAGATCGAGAGCGGCCCAGGCTTTTTCTTCATCCCGTGGATGCTGGATCGAAGCTGGTACGTCCCAGATGAGTGGCCATTGCTTGCGGAAGCATTGGTGCTCGTCTTTGTTGCCCAAGGCACCAGCTTGCGTAGTATGGGCCAGCAGGCTGGGATGTTGACGACGTAGAGTGCGGTGCCGACTTCGCCGATGTACCACTTCGTGTACTCGGTGCTATTCGGGTGGGCAAAGTTGTAGTAGCGGTTGAGGATTGCGGCAAGGACCTTGCAGCAGAGAGTCAGTGCTGACGGTCATTTGTTGCCGGGTGCATTGCGGAAGGTCGACTTACATTGAAGGCACCTAACCCAAGCACACAGACGAGGAGGAACTTGCGTTTGCGCGGAAGCTGGAGACCGGGTATGATCTTGATCGGTATCGCAAGAAGCATTAGATCTGCTAATATATTCCAGGCTGTTGCGAACATCATGTGGTGGTAGTATGTCGCACATTGAGCTGTGAAGATGTCAGGCCGACATGATTGCCGCAACCACGAGCGTGACTCACAATGCTGGACCGGTACAGCCCAATAGCCATCGAACGGCCGACACCAGAGACTTAGAAAGAGCACAACCACAAGGATGTACGCCAGTACGCAATAAGCCGCGATGAACTTAACGATTCTGTTCATCGTGTTGATCTTTACCCTGCCGAGAATTGATCAGTCATTGCTTCAGCGAGCGATGTGCGAACGCGGTCAGATTGGACTTACGTTAATCGATAGTACATCAAGCAGAGTATTCCTTTGCATCCCCAGATTGCCGTCAACGTGAGCACCTCCATCACAAGCGTAAGCTTGCTGCCGTAGACAGCTGATCGATGCTGGGAGGGAGTCAGGTTCGCAGCGACCTCCGGTGCGAGGTGATTGCTCCCATGCTGAGCAACTTGGTTGATTGCCCAAAAGTCGGCCGTGACTATGGCCTAGGACAACGGATCAGTCTCGCGTTCGGAAGATAGCCTTGCAACGGTGCTCACCAGGATGAATATCATGATGTACTCCTCTACCCATAGTCGCTTGATCGACCCTTCGGTGATACGCCGCGACTCACTGGAACGACTGTCAGATGATGTATACTTTGTTATGATGTTGTGAGGTTGGCACCTACATGCGAGCTGCAACGAATACCACGCCAATGGCATAGATGATCCATGTCTCAATGGACAGGTCTTTGACGAAGCCCATGGTGATAGCGCTGACAGGTCTGCTCAAGGTGCGATTGGTTTGAGGTAGGTTATGTACGCCTGCCCAAGAGGAGACCGAGCGAAGGATTCGAAAGGAAGGAACACTCCCGCACCTATATCGATGAAGATGGTTGTTCCTTGTTCGACCCCATGGGCATGGTGGTCCCTACCCTACGACTATGTAGGTATGGAGCGCGATAGCAAGACCAGGGAGACAACAGTAGACGGAACTCTACTTTTGAGAACAGCAGGCAAGCGGTATACAACGATGAACGCCTCATGCAGTTCCGATGAGATCCGATCTGGAGAGGCTTTGGAGTTCGAGCCGGCTTCTGGTCATCGCTATAGCCTTTCTGTGGCGCTGTGGGCGAAGGATTCGACCTTGACTCGGTACAGCCTGGTGGCTTGTGATCACAATAAAGCCGCCAAATACTTGCCGTCCCCAAACGTGCTTTGTTCGGCGTCTAGTACTCTCAAGTGGCTCGGCATATGGCTCTTATCTATGCTAACGCCCTACCTCCTATTACCGGTCGTGCTGGGGTCGCTGGTGTACTTCGAACCTGCCAACTTCACCGCTCAGTGAAGTTGTCGTTATACTATAGCTCTGCTCTTTTGTAGCTCGCCACATGTGAGTAGATTGATCTCCCTGGCTGACGGTTTCAAATCGATCGTTAACCTACAACCGCTTTCCGAAATCCTCAGGCTGCCCATCCACCTTTCGGCCAGGTGCAGAATCCGTCAACATCGCCCGTTCGATGTCCATTTCCGAGAGCTCGACCTCACGGGAGCGTTTTCGGGCGGAGCGCCAGCACTCCCGTGGC
Organism: Neocatenulostroma microsporum; assembly: GCA_022814695.1. Lineage (NCBI taxonomy): Eukaryota > Fungi > Ascomycota > Dothideomycetes > Mycosphaerellales > Teratosphaeriaceae > Neocatenulostroma > Neocatenulostroma microsporum. The sequence continues at coordinate 23,819 of JAKLLW010000023.1, forward strand.
TTCCCATAGCCACTTGTTGGCAGGAACGGACCGTATACCAGAAAAGGTTGGCCTATGGCTCGATAAAAGGGGCCAGGCGGTTGTGTTCCAAGCTAGATCCTGTGAGGCTGTGCCGCTCATGTACATATGAGCTCTTATCGACCAATCACGATAAGCAAGGCGATGGACTGTAACAGAGTTCTGACAGTACAAAGGCGTAGCTCGGGAATTGGAGGTTTGCGGAAGCCCCGAAAGCGATCTTGGAGCAGTCGTATCAGACTTTTGCGGGGCGGTGACAGGTAGTGGTGCTAAATGCACAAGGTTCGGGCCCGGTGAAAAAAGCCCGCTCGAGTCAGTAGTCACGCAGGCACGACAGGGACTACTGCACCAAGCTGGACCTCGCAGAACCTACCACGCCCACTCCAGACCCAGCTTGCCAGAAGCTCGAAGCCCCTCCTCGTAGCTTCCCACACCCTCTTCAGCCCGAATGATGGCGAACACTCCTTCCTCTCGTGCTGTGAAGCACTGTGGTGGGAGGCGAAAGTTGAAGGAAACCCCAGGAGGCTTTGGCTCGCCATGTCTGTTCCTGATGTGTCGCCTGCGGACTTCGCAGATCGCACGTTTGACTACCTGATCATTGGTGGTGGGACCGCTGGGCTGGTGGTAGCGGCGCGGCTCAGCGAGGATGCCAGCGTTACTGTCGGCGTGATAGAAGCCGGGGCTGCCTCCTTCGACACGCTCGGTATCAATGTGCCCGGACGGTATGGAGAGACGCTCGGTACTCATCAGGACTGGCAATATGAGACGACACCCCAGCCTGGCTTGCGTGGCCGAAAGTTACCTTGGCCAAGAGGGAAAGTACTGGGAGGTACGAGTGCCTTGAACTTCATGGCTTGGAACCGTCCGTGTAGAGAAGACCTAGATAACTGGGAGGAGCTCGGCAACAAAGGATGGGGTTGGAACGACGTGGAGTATGAACCCTTTAAGGCAAGCCTCAGAAGCGACGCTAACAGCTTCGTGAAGGCCCTTCTACCGGAAAAGCGAGCACTTTACAGCGCCTGGTGACGCGGACCGCGACCAACACATGCTGCACTACGATCGTGAAGCCCTTGGTACCTCTGGTCCACTGCCTGTAACCTACCTCAAAGACTACTCCACATCCCATCAGCATTGGCATAAGACCCTCAATGAACTGGGTGTCTCGACAAACGAGTCTCATCTTTCTGGCTCAAACGTAGGTGCCTGGACCAATGTAGTAGCTGTGAATCCTGAGACGGTAACACGAGAGTACTCCGCAACTGCATATTATCTTCCGAACAAAGATCGTCGAAATCTCGTTCTGCTCACCGATGCTTCGGCGGAAGAGATCGTCTTGGAGCACAACGAACATGAATGGATTGCAAACGGTGTCCGTTTCAATCATGGTGGACGAAAGTTCACAGCGAAAGCCTCCAAAGAGGTGATCCTGTCCGGCGGGAGCGTAGCTTCGCCGCAGCTCCTGGAGCTCTCCGGCATTGGCAACCCTTCTGTGCTTGAGGCAGCGAAGATACCAGTCAAGATAGCCAACTATAAAGTCGGAGAGAACGTTCAAGATCATATGAGTGAGTGGGAGCGTGCTTCGTGCCAGTTGCGTGTTCCAGACTAACGCGAGGCTATCAGTGACTGCGAGCATATTCGAGATCGACCCGTCAACAGCGACGCCAGATGACCTTCGTACTGATCCTGTCCAAGCGGCTGCCGCAGACAAGCTTTACGAGACTACGAAAGGCGGTCCACGGACAATGGTCCCGGCTTCCTTTAGTTACATTCCGATCTCACACTTTACACCGCCTGAGAAGATGAAGTCTCTCGCCGAACGTGCTGGGAGCTCCACTGCCAAGCAGAAGATACTCAAGCGACGTCTGGCCGAATCTCAGAATCTTGGGTACATAGAATATATCTTCGACGTCGGGAATTGGAGCCCATTTTATCCGGCCCAGCCTGGAAAGAAGTACGCTACCTTGCTACAGATTCTGCAGTACCCTTTCTCGCACGGTTCCATCCATATCTCGTCAAGCGAACCGACGGCGAAGCCTGATATCGATCCGAAGTACTATGGTGGCGAACATGGCGCCTTGGACCTTGAAATCCAGCAGCTGTGCGCGGAGTTCGGGCGGACCATTGTCCAGACGGAACCGTTGAAGAAGATGGTGGCCAAGCCGGTCGCACCGCTTGCGGAGGTGAAAGGCGAAGCGCTCAAGGAGTGGCTAATGGACAACACAATCACCGATTGGCACCCTATTGGGACCTGTGCTATGGGCGGTCGAGAGGGCAAGGATGGAGGAGTGGTGGACGAACGGTTGAGGGTGTACGGCGTGAAAGGACTCAGGGTCGTGGATGCGAGTATCATGCCCCTGCAGATCAGCGCACATCTTCAGGCGACTGTGTATGCTATCGCAGAAAAGGCCAGTGAGATGATTAAGGAGGATCATCGGATGGGCAACGGCGTGAATGGCAATGGCGTGAAAGCCTCATGAGGGCCAGGCAGCCTCTCCATGGGCTCGCATTTGGCTCGACATCGATGGAAGCAGCAAGTAGTTAGCCGTTGCCTGACATTGCATCCCGTAAGCACTTGTTTTGGCATCGTTGAGATTGTTGTCAAAACGGTCAATGGTACAATTCGCCCAGGAATGACACCGTAGAAGAGACCACCTCGTATCATGATAGCCCGACAGCTCCCACGAGTCCCGCCAGTGCAAGAGGGGATCCCGGGCGACTGTCAGTACGGATGCGGCACAGCAGATTGATCTGCAAGGCAGCCCGGATTGACGGAGCGAATCAGAAAGCACCAACGAAGCTGTGCGCCACGATCTCTCAGCTCGGGGCTTAAAGCACGCTAAATCTGCACGAAAGCTTGTCGGAAAGTTGGGATCTGGCAGTGGCATGAAACCTTCAACTTCTGTAGAATTTGGCTATACCGCTAGCTGCATGACCCTGAATGCAGACTTCCAGCCTGCCGTCGCTGGCAATCAGGCCACCGGTCGAGGCTTCATCCTTTGGTGGGCCGGCAGGGCCGCTGATACGTTCCAACGCATCTTCATGCCATGTCTCCGACGGTCTCGACGACGCCCGTCCATGCAGCTTCCCAACGCAGGCACGAGGGCTATAGCTTTCGAGTAAAAACGCCTCCCAACCTCGTGCTTCTGTCCTGAAGCTCCCAGTTTACCTTCCATCACTGTCACACCCCTTGACTCTGCAGCGATACAACGTGTATACCTCCCTGCCTGACCTTGCGTCATCACATCACGCTTTCTAGTATAGTCAGGCTACACAATGGACACCGTCGAGCAGCGGCAACTGCCCCCTGATTACGATACAGAGAAAGGACCTCTCGAGACCACCGTTCCAGCATCATCACCCTCGTCGCCACGAGCTTCCGGCTCCCATAACGAGAAATCGATCAGTCGCTTCGCACAATGGAACAGCCGAATCGAAGGCATGGCCGGCTTCGAAGCCAGAGGCATGGATCGTGTGCCGGAGAACGAGCGCCAGGCTCCATCCGCTATGGGCTTCCTACAAATGCTGCTGCTGTGGTTCAGCGCAAACATCACCATCAACAACTTAGCCGTCGGTTTGACGGGTCCGCTGGTGTATGAGCTGGGTTTCCTGGACTCGGCAATGTGCGCCGTCTTCGGCGTGCTGCTCGGTTCGTTATCGACTGCATATGTCAGCATTTTCGGAGCGACGAGTGGTAACAGGACCATGGTTCGTTTTTCATGAAGACTGAACGGGGTGGTTCAAGACTGCATAGCTGACTATGTAAAAGGTCGTTATGCGCTACTTTATGGGCTACTACCCTGCCAAGATCGTCACCTTACTCAACATCGTCCTTTTGGTAGGCTACAGCACGATCGACTTCATCATCGGTGGACAAGTCCTCTCAGCCGTGAGCGGAGGCTCCATGACTATCATCGTGGGCATCGTCATCGTAGCAGTGATCATGACCTGTATCTCGTTCGCCGGGCTCAAATTCTTCCATCTTTACGAACGGTAAGTCGTCCTTTGACCGAGCCCGTAAGTCAATAACGTACTGATGATCCAATAGCTTCGCCTGGCTACCCCAAATCATCGTCCTCTTCATCCTGGTCGGGTCCGCAGGCCCCAACTTCAACGCCTCCCTTCAATCAACTGGCACCGGCCGCACCCTCGCCGCCAATCGCCTCTCCTTCTTCTCGCTCATGTTCTACATCCCCAACTCCTGGGCCGGCGCGGCATCAGATTACTATGTCTACTACCCAGTCAACACCCCGAAATGGAAGGTCTTCCTACTGACCTTCGGTGGCCTAGTCCTGTCCTTCTGCTTCGTTGATCTCTTAGGCATTGGTCTCGGCTGTGGTGTCGCGACGCTCCCAGCTTGGTCGGATGCATATGCAGTGAGTTCCGGGGCCCTAATCACAGCCGCTTATGGACCCTTGGGAGCGTTCGGGAAGTTCTGCGCTGTCGTCGTCGCCCTCGGCGTCATCACGAACTGCACTCCCTCGACCTACAGCGCCGCTATTGGATGCCAGATCATGGGCCGCTGGGGCGAGAAGCTACCGCGATGGACGTGGGTCATCATTCTGAGCGTCATTCAGCTCATCCTTGCTATCGCAGGACGAAACCAGCTGTTCATCATCTTCACCAACTTCTTGGCGTTGATGGCTTATTGGTTAATGATCATGATTTGTATTATGGTTGAGGAGCAGGTGCTGTTCAGGCCGAAGTTTGACTGGACTGTTTGGAATGATCGGAGCAAGCTGCCCATTGGTATTGCGGCTTTGGTGGCGTTCTTGATTGGATGGGTTGGTGCAATCTTGGGCATGTACCAGATCTACTTCACCGGACCTCTTGCGGCGGCTAGTGGTGATGCGGATGTTGGGATGTGGGTTGCGATGGGATTCACCTTGATCACGTACCCGGGTCTCAGGTGGCTAGAGCTGAAGAAGTTTGGGAGGTAGTCTTCTAGATAACGTAAGAGCTCGAGCGCACTCAGGTTGATAGCCGTCATACGTGCCGCGGCAATTTGGTCAATACCTCATACCCCATCGCTCAGGGCTCCGCTTCTGTTGATTTGTTTGAAACTGCCATCCAATGTACCATACCCGGGTGGCTGTACGCCGTTTGACCTTTAAAGATTACTGCGGTTGGTATTGCGAAGGCGAGGGCGATGAGCGGTAGGCCTGGCATATCGTTGTCTGGAAGGGGATGATGTCGCTATATGGAGGCTCGTGCTTGTTATGTAGATGACACAAAATGCTGCAGGAGTAAGGGTTATCACGGAGAAAATGACAAAGAGTGAGGGTGAAAGGCTGTAGTCAGCGACGACTGCTACCAAGCGGACAGGAACGCCCTCCCACTCACACCATCGGCCACTCCTCGTTGATCAGGCTCCGCAACATGTGGAGTGGCAGTCCGAAACGAGCCATTACTCCCACAAGCCTTGATCATGCCTAAGCCCTCCACCAGAGGTTCTCATATCCTTGCCATCACTCTCCCTTTCCCACCACGTCCGTCATCGCCAGCAGGCAGTCAATCCACCACCACCTTACTTTCGAGTTCGCCATAGTGCTCGAAGAAACTGTCGAACAAGTTCACGCCGTGTTCGACGTCATAGCATCCTCCCGTCTCGCGGATAGAATGCATAGCCAACTGCGGATTCCCCACATCAATCGTCCTGGCGCCTAGCGCAGCCGACAACATCGGCCCAATCGTAGAGCCACAAGGACTATCATTCTTGACCACAAACAATTGAAGCGGAACGCCTGCCTTGGTGGTCTTGGCGCCAGGCGGCTGGTACGAGGCCGGCTTTGCGCGGCGAGCACATTCCTGTAACAAGACGATGCCGGGGGAGTTTGTTGCGTAGCGGACATTGGCGTTTATTTTGATGACGGTGCCTTCATTCATGTGTGGACGGTGCTCGGCTTCGTATTTGGCGCCGTAGTTTGGGTTTACGGAGTGGGCCATGTCGGCCGAGACGAGGAGAGAGGTGGAGAGGGTTTGTTCGTAGGCTGTTGGGTTCTCCTCGGAGCTGGAGGTGACTTTGTCATAAGACTTGTCGCTGTCGTTCGATGAGAACGAAGATGGATGGGAGGGGAGGCAAGAGAGCCGTCTGATGACCGAGGGAAGGATGTTGGAGCCAGCGCCTTGAGCGGATTCGGAGCCGATTTCTTCGTGGTCGAAGCAAGCTATTAACCTGATGGTCTCGTCGCCTTCGAGGGCGGATGAGGAGGTGAGGGATTGGATGAGGCCTTCCACTGCGCAGTACGTCATTCCTAGGTTGTCCAGGCGAGCGGAGAAGACAAGCTCGTTATGCAGGCCGCCGATGCACGCTGGTTGGGTATCGTAGAGTACGCATTCGAAGTCAAGTATATCCTCCGGTTTGCACTTCGCTTCATCTGCGAGTAGCTGAAGAAGATAAGGGTGATGTCTCTGGCTCGGCGTCTTCAATGGGTTAAAACCACCCTCCTTCTCTGCCTCACTCTCCGCCTTCTTGCTCTCTTCCGCACTCTGCCCCGTCCGATTCAACTCCGCAGAAACCAAGCCAGCAATAGGAAACAACTGTGCCTCCTTATTAAACTCAAACGGCACCGACCCACCAAAATGCACCGCCAAATTCGGGATCCTGCAAATGGACCTGCTTATTCTCACCAGCCTCGCTTCCATTCCTCCATCCTTCCCTTTCACCATGACTCTCCCCGCTACGCCCAAGTCCCTGTCGAACCAGGTATGCCACATCCCTCCCCCATAAGTCTCTACACCCACTTGCAGGAAGCCTTCGGAGCTCCGTTTGGAGACGGGTTTTATGCGCAGGCAAGGCGAGTCGGTGTGAGCGCCGACCATCGAAATGGGGTTGCCGGCTTTCCAGTTGCTGCCTATGGCGAAGGCGACTATGGTTGAGGCATTGCGGGTGAGGTAGTATTTGCCGCCAGGTACGAGGCTGGGGCTCCAGCTGTTGCGCTCGTGTATTTGCTTGAAGCCCGCTTTCTCGAGGCGTTGCGCGGCGGTGCGGACGGCGTGGAAGGCTGCAACACACTATCAGCAAGTGATATGATAGCCAGAGATATGGCTGCGTACGAGTAGGCGAGGCATTGAGGAAGTCTACGAAGTCCTCTGCTCGCTTCAGTGAGGCTTTGCCCGCCATCTTGGTGCTGTAGCTTCGTAAACTTTGTGCTGTACTGCGATTGAACGGTATGGTCTTCGTGTGTGCGAATGCGACTCTGACGAAAGCTACACTGGTGTTCATAGAAAGGTGGGCGAGATGGAACGCAGCAAACATGTAGGCTCGCGGCACGCGAGGTTGGAGCTGGGACAGCGGCGATAGCGGCTTTAAGCTCCTTCCTGTTCGGGACTGACAGTAAAAGTGGGGTCACGGCTTACAGGTCACGGCGTGTGATCGTTCTCTACGATCTACAAACCATGAGGGCCACCTTCAAGAGACGCCATCGGCATAGCGAACCATCAAAGACTATGAACCTCGTCCACGCCAAACCGCGCAGTCCTCTTCGCTCCTCTCATCGACGACAGCGGTTTTGCTCTTGCAGGACATGGGAGACGATTGTTACTGGAAGATTGTATAGTCTGAGGGAACGCACTGGTAACATCCGCGCGCATCAGCAGCGAGAAGGCTCATATTTGCACAGTAGTCCACCGCCTAACCAACTCATCAATCACATCCTCCGCTTCCATCTCGCCTTCAGTCTCGGTCTCCGACTCGGTTTCCGTCTCCGTTTCGGTATCCATTGGGGCCACTTCGGGCTCGAAATACCCGGCTTCACCACCCGGCATCCCACCCGGCATCCCACCCGGCATCCCGCCTTCACCACCCGCACCGTAGATTTTCCTGCGAGGATAGTCAGTATCGGGGTTCGGAGAGAATGAACATTCTTAGTGTGAGCTCACATTAGAAAGGGGTGTGTAACTCCTTTTGTTTTATCTCCCGTTAGCTTATACAATTTATAGTGAGGGATGGTAGTAAGATAGCTAACCTTCAAGCTCCTTCATACGGCTCTCGTACTCGTCCTCAGTAGCTTGCTGGTTGTTGTCAAGCCAAGCAATGGACCTTTCGATCTCAGACTTGAGCTCCTGTCTGTCTTCGGTGGACAGCTTCTTATTGACCATTGACCCGGACATGAGCGCGTAGATGTATGACTCGAGACCGTTCTTGGCCTGGATGCGGTCGGCCTCGAGGGCACCTCCTAGTCGATCGAGATAGTCATCCGCCCCGTCTGGCAACTTCTGGCCGTTTTTCTCCTTGGCTACTGCGATCTGTTTCCTATTCTTACTTCGAAGCTCACAGCGGCCGACGAGATCGCCATCCTCGTCGAGGATGTCGCCGTCTCCGCCAATAGAACAGTTTACGAGGTCTTCAGCATCGCCTGCCGAGAGCCTGCCGATAGGTTTGTCTTCTCGATTATACACGTTGCCGTCCACGTTGACCTCGAGGCCCTTTAGAGTGTCAAGATCGATAGGCATACCCTCGGGCAGTTCTAGTAGACCGTCGGCTAAAGCTTCGCCTTCGACAATATCGTCTTGTGCACCTTCGGCAGTCTCGTCTTGTGCATCTTCGGCGGCCTTGTCTTGTGCACCTTCCGCAACGTCACCGACTCTGTTAGGGCCATAATCTTCGACAAGCCGAAGCGGTTCTAGGTCCGCGCCCGCGCCCACTCCATGGTCTCGGCTCGCTGGTCCGGTCGGAGTTCTCATCTCCTTTGGAAGATGCTGGGACCAATGGCCAAAGTGATCGTAGTCGTTGATAGTCGTGCCTGCTTTGCGTGGCGGCAATGCTGGAGGCAGTGCTCCCTGGAGCACCTCACGGCCTTGAGAGAACGCAGGGACGGCAGATAGGCCATAGCGTACTGCCATGCCCATGGAGTTATTCCTACCACCAAAAGAGTTCGGTAACGGTGAGTTTGAGATTCGGTTCAAGTGGACAGAGGGTTTCACTGATTCATTCACCAACCAGTCGTGCATTCGCTGGCGATCTGATCGTGCATCGGCTCTGCGCCCTGTCCCGTGATGTTGCAGGCCGGCCGAAGAGTCCCCGGTGGTGTTGGTCTGGTACGCCCGTTCGACACTGATCTGATGTTCGTACATACGGATGCCGTTTTTTATTCGGGATGCGCTTTGAGCGCACTGGGGATCTTCATACTCGACAAACCCGTCATTTGTTCCGTCAAAGTGGCCACCCAAATGTTCGGCCTGTGGTATGATCTTAGCAATCCGCACGCTGCCCACTAACTCGAACACCATCCGCAAGGTGTCTTCTGTAATCTGCGGATCAAGCCCAGATATACACAACGCTCTCGGGTTGATTTCTGCAGCTTTGGACCTAGGGTAGCCCGGGACAGCACGCCTGACAGAATAACCCATGCGTTCCGAGGAAGCCATTGAATCATGCAATGCATGTCGTCTTGAGATGCTGCTGCGCTGGCTCGGGGGCGGACTGTAGGTACCCTGTCCGATAGGTCTTTCTGCAGACGTGATAAGCTGACTCGGATCATTACCGCCATAGCTCGTCTGTAAGTCCGGACCGCCGAAGCTGGACATGTCATAACCTGCATAATCATCGCTATCACTTCCTCCGTCGGCTGCTAGAGGCGCAGCAAGGGTACGATGCTGCCCCACGCCGCCATCACCGAAGAACCTCTCTTGGCCCCCTCTGCTCTGTTTTGGGGCGTCTTCTACGTCGCCCATTGCCATCATCGATAAGCCTTGTGCAGCTTCTGCGTCGTCATCGTCAAAATATTGTGCTGTAGCAGGCACTGGACTAAGGTGTCCGTCAACCACCCTTCCAGTCCTTTGCATCCGTGCTTCATGCGGTGGGGCTGGCGCAAACAGTGGAGTAGGCTGCTTACTCATATCGTATAGCGGTCGGGTAATGGAGTGTTGTGACGGCTTCAGTATTGGGGTTTCACCAATCTCGAAGATGGGCTCCGCAGACGCTCCTGTTTCTTGAGGCTTTCCGAAAATTGCATGTTCGGCAGCGTCCACTATATCACCCTCCTTGTTGATCTTGAGTGTATGAGGGTCGATCTCGCCATCCTGGACCTTCTCCTTCAGCTCATCGTGGATGTTGCCGAGGACATCACCCTCGTTGGCGAGGACGTCACCGGCCTCATTGAGCTCCTTGCCTTCGAGCGCCTTGACACCGGGGAGTCGATCTGCAGCAGTACCCGTTGCGTCTTCCGGGCCGGTCCTAGGCTCTAACGCTCCCTCGATGTCGTCGGGAGCTTGGCCCTTTGATGTCTTGCCTTTAGCTCGGCGCCATGGCATCTTATAGTGCTGCCTCTTCTCTACATGCGGGTTTCGCTCACGCCCTAGCTTAAGCACCGCAGGGCCTTGTGTTTCCTCGCCAAAGCTGCTTCTCAAGTCACCAGCCTCTTCGGCAGCATCCTCCGCGTCCTCCGCAACACCATCGGGCCCCTCAGCGGAGCCATCATACGGCTTACCAGAGTGACCGATAACGTCAAACCGGGAAGATTGCTGCCCTTTAGGTGTCTTGAGAGCTTCCGAAGGTGTATCCTTTGGTGTGGCTTGTAGCCGGTCGAACGTCACGGGCTTGGTGGCGGTTTTTAGGGGTGCGAGATCGTGAGGCATGGCCTCGGCGGCGCCTGGAGGTGGGACGTCCTGCTTCCTGTTAGCGAATCTTTGCCTGGGCATGAGGATGCGAAAGGCTCACTAGTGCGCTTGGTGACACAACGACACTGGGTGGGAGCTGCCCGAGTCGTCTTGAAGGGCCAAGTCCTTCTCGGACTGCATCATCCACTGCGCCTGGAGGTGAGCCTACAATGCTTTTCCCACCTTTGTCGATGTTAGCGAACAGTGTGACTTCGCCGACCTTACTGCCATTGTCATCCACGACGTTGCTAGCATCATCGACAAATTGACCTACGCAACGATTAGGATCACCGCTTGTAAGCCTGCCCACAAGCTCTCCGAATTCATCGCACACCTCGCCCTCGCTGTTGACCCAGTTGCTAGACATCGGGTTAATACGCATTTCTTTCTCTTCTTCCTCGTACAGCTCAGCCCGACCGATAACGTTGCCATTCTTGTCAACGATCTCTCCGCTCTCGTCAACAGTGTGGCCTATCAGCCTCTTAATGTCGCCCTCGACGATAATACCGATTACATCGCCGGATGAGGTATGAACGAAGCCGTCCTTCTTGATCTGCAGACCCTCAAATGCTGCAAAGGGGCCGTCTGTGAAAGTCGGACTCTGATATTCCTCGTTCATTCCTTCCGCTTCTGCTATGGGCTCAACGTGTCCTTTGACATTGCCGTGTTTATCGACAACGTCCCCATCTTCGTCTACTGCTAGACCAGCGAGGTGCTTTTGTCCGTCTGAGATCACTTCTCCAACGATACGGCCAGAATGGTCTTGACACGACTTGCCGTCTAGGGTGATCTTGAGGCCCTCGAAACCGGCAAATGCTCCCTCTGACCTAGCGCAGCGTTCGTTCCCACGGTCGTCCAGCTCACCTTCCTCCCACTCCGCTATCAGTCGAACAAGACCTTTCACGTTATCTGCGTCGTCCAGTATATCGCCATTCTCATCCACCCTGAAACCAGCAATCCGCTTAAAATTTCCTTCGATCACCTCGCCCACCACATAACCATCCTTGTCCTCGCAAAGCATGCCATCATTGGTGACACGAAGGTTCTCGAGCCCAGCTAATAGGCCATCGGGCTTGGCCTCGCGCTCGTTGTCGGGAAGAAGTTCGACACGACCGATGACCTGGCCCTCGTCGTTCCGAAAACGACCATGTTTATCTAGCTGCCTGCCAACGAGCCTTCTAGGATTGCCTTCGACTAGGCGAGCTACAGGAGTGCCATCATCACCGATTACAAGATCAGCTCTGTTAATCGGTCTGCCCTGCAAGAACGATAGATCTGCCATTTCCGGGGTAGCCTCCTCTGGCGTATAGCGCTCCGCATGACCGACAATCAAGCCGTTCCTGTCGATGACACTACCGTCATTGTTCACTATGCGACCGATAAGCTTCTTGACATCGCCTTCCCTGACGTAGCCGACGGGATTGCCCTGTTCATCATGTACCCAGCCATCTGCAATGACGTGGAGGCCTCCTAGACCTGCAAACGTGGACGTAGACTCTTCTTTTGAATCAGCCTCCAAATCAGCAGCAGACGGCTCAGGCAGAGAGCTACGTGTATGCTCGAGTTGTGCCCTCAGGTCCATAATCTCAGCTTCGAGATCATCCGCAATGGCAGCCTTCCTTGCTCGAGACTTACGTGCGCCAGCGGTGTTACGCGCACGTTTCAGGGGAGCACCATCGCTCTGGTCGACCAGATTTGGCGGGAGGGGCATATCGCGCCTACGTCCAATCTTGCGCGCATCATCTTTCTCGTCGCCCAAATTCGCCGGGAGGGGTTTATTAATCCTATGTGCGATGCCACTACCGACGGGAGACTGGTCCGCACCTGGAAAGAGCGGGAACAAATCTGTGCCGTTGAATGCCATGAAGTCGGTATCTCGTCGGCCGTGAGAAGATTCTTCGCTCGTCGCACTATCACTGTCTGCCTCCCGTTCCACAGTCACCAACTCATCGACGGCCCGCTTCGCTGCCCGGAAAGACTTCGTGACGTGGTGTACTTCCAGATCATCGTTAGCATGTAGTGTATCGCGCACTTGCTCCAATGTCGATGTAAGGCGAGCCACTGCCGCAGCGCAATTGTCAAGCTGCGCGACTAACTTGCGCTTCCGCTTGGAATGTTTCTTTGGTGGTGCGCTCCTAGTGTGAGGAGCATTCAGTATGTGGCGATTCCGTATCGGAGGTAACGCCTGCTCGGGCGGGACGAGTACTGCTCCCACGAAGGCGTTTGGTGGTGACGGCGGCGGAGGCAAGCTTCGAGTCAGGAGAGAAGCAGCAGTAGCTTGAAGCTCATCTGTTGCTCCAGCCACCGAGTCGCTAACGGTACGCGTAAGATCAGTATCGGTAGCCGCCAGGGTAGACCCATCGTCTAGCGAAGTGCAATCACTCGTATCCTGGCGCTGCGTCTGGAGATGCGAATCGGTAGGGTCGAGACCTGCTTGCGAGATCGAGTGGCCGTCGGCTGTCAGTAGTCGCTTCTCGGTCTTCACAGCTTCTTGCTTCGCCCTGACAAGGTACGTGAGCTGTGTCTTCTCGTCGAGTAGCAGCACATCCTTTTCGTTGTTCCTGTAAAAGCGCCGCTGGTCAGTACTGTGTTACACTGCGCATGATGGAGCTGAGACGCACTTCGACGCAATCTTACTGGCATATGAGAGCACCTTGAATACCAGCAATAACGTAGTCTTAAGTCTTTCTAGCTGGGCCAGTAGTAGCTGCACCTTGCTCTTCTTGAAAGGCCACTTCAAGCGGACAGATATCGGCATGCTTGCACTGGCATTTGAGCCAGTCACTGGCACAGCATCGTCAATGATCTCGCGGACTTCGTTGAACGCCGTCTCGCAGCCTTTCAATGCCGCTCCCGTCTCGTGTAGGACCTCAGGCTTGCAAAGCTTGAGATCCTGGTCTTCCTGGAGGAGGGAGCCCAGCTGTTGGAGAGCCCATGCTGTCGTTCGCACCTCTTCGGCCAGTCGCATGGAGTGCTTGTTCGCATCGCGATAGTCCTTGATGTACTTCGACAGGGCGCCGTATAGCTTGAAGCCAGCATCCGCGACTTGCACGGCGCTGGCGGCGATGCTTAGGCCGTCCGCCATAGCTTGTATCTATTAGCCTCATCGGCAAGTCATGGTAGTCGGTCAGCAATCTCGACAGAGGTAATCGTACACCGAGAAATAGGATGAAGGGTAAGAGAAGAGCGGAGGAATTGGTGAACTTGAGGCGGCCCCAAAGTGGCGCAGCCAATGCAGCCTGATTCGATGCTTTACCGCATGTATCACAAGGCTGTGCACGGGATGTTTTGCACTCTACAACCCTGAAAAGCAGTACAGACTGCACGCCTCTGATTCAAAAGGCGACCGTGTCGTAGTTTCTCAGGAAGTTTGTGCGTGGAGGAGATGAGATTGAGTGCGGAGATGAGTTCGGCTGCCGGCCCTCACGTGACCTCGTAGCGAGGCATCGAAACGCTGTTGCGAAAATTCCACAGCTACTACTCTCTGGTCTGTCTCGACTAGTCCAGACTCTACATCAGAAATCGCGATAAAACTGCTGGAAGTACGTTACAAGCACCATCAGCGTAATGATTGTCAAGAAGCCTCCCATAGACCAGATATAATACCTCTCGCGCTGGAGTATTCCTTTCAAGCGCCTGACCTCGGCGCTAGCCATTGCCTTGTACCTTTGAAGAAGGTTTGATCGCTGTTGTTGGCTGTAAGAACCAATGATGGTCCTGAGCTCGGAAATCTGATTGTCGTGTTTCTGTCTCAGATCCGCGCGCTCGGTGTCGTGCGCTTGACGGAGCAGCTCAGTGGCGAAATTCCGGCTGGTGTAGTCGTAGGCATTCTCATTGTTCGCGCGAGGCGGCAGGTTCAGGTGGATGCCCGCGCGTACAGGAGTGCTGCATCCACGTCAGTAAAGGATAGTTGAGGGCGCCCAGCTCAGGTTGCGACGCAAATGCTCACCTTGGTGCAGTGACCATCACCTGCGACGTTGAAGAGGGTGTCAAAGCCCTACCGACCGAAGGTCGGCGTGCGCGCGGCGGCATATTGGCGACTTATTGATGTATCCGCGTACGTGCCAGAACCTCTGTGGCATCCGAAAGGGCTAAGGAGATGCTCCGTCGACCAATCCTCGAGGAGTAAGCCGGATCTGGAACAAAGACGAAGGTTGCAAGGCCAACGAGCCTGCTGAAACCAAGTCAAAGCCGAAGACAAAGGTGCCGACCACGGCCTCAACGACCACACTTTGTCAATGGGTTTCCAGCTTCCTCAGTCTGTCGCTTTGTTCACGGAATTGCCGGAAACCGGTATACCGTTGGGGGAGACTGTTCGAGCCAAAAAGCGCCTTCGCCTTCGCATCCAGCCACGAAGCGTCCTCAAGCATGCCGGTCGCTTTTGTGATTTGATGAGTGCGGTAGAAGAGGTCTCGAAGGCTATGATGCGCGGGACTACCGACTGGTGGTAGATCGTATTCGGCCTTGGGACATGCATTCTCAAAGGTGTTCCTCAAGGTGTTGACAGCGGATCTTGCACTGGGCTTTATCGGATGTTCTAATCCCAAGCGTAACAGGTCAAAATCTTTCAGCACGCCGATTTCGTATTTTCCTTTGTCTATAAGAGCCTTTCTATGACCTATGAAGCGATCGTACAGGTCTACCCTTGTACGGAAGCGCCGGCCGGACGTCAGAGCACCCGTGAGGGCAACGCTGGCTGGCCAGACGCTTGTATTCAAGAAAGGATCCTGGTTATTGCCATTGCGGCGGAGCTGCACCTGCTCGTCGTGAATCTTGAAAAGCAGCTCAAGTGCCGTGTCAGCGGTGGGTTCGTTGGTCAACATAAGTTGAGCGTCGAAAATGTTGCGGAGCAGTAGGCCGCGCCATAAGTTCTGTTCCCTCGATGTAAGTCTATGGGATATCTCAGTAGGAATCGGTACTCGGAGCCAGTCAACGAGGAAGTCGGTAGCCTCTTCAGCGATACAAAAATATGCAAGATTGAACTGCTGCAATCAATTGGGTATGACAGTCAGCGCATGTCTCAGATTGGCGTTATAGCCAGTGGTTTCGTACCGTCTCGTAGTCCTTTCAGACGACTTTGAGCCACATTGCGCCGTCTTTCCAGATCTCGTTCAGAGCGACTAGGTCAATTGGCTTCTCTTTGACCAAGTCCACGCGTTCCCTCCGAGGCCTCTTTTTGAGCAAAACAATATACTCGTGCAGACAGACTTGGATCACCTCCAGGGAGCTTTCGCCACTGCCGACAAGACGATGCAGCACATCGGCAGGGTGCTGTTTGTTCGTCTTTATCTGAGCTTTTGCTTCAATGCCGGCTGATGACAGCGTGTCGATGTCGCGCACGTATTTCTTGTAAGCGTCTGGAGCGCGTTTGGGTCGTGCACTTCTCTCGGAGAAGGCCCGCCGGGTGAACTGTGGTAGGAAAGCCACAGCAGTCCAGTTCCTGATGACAGGCAGCGTTCTCGACACAGGGTGTGAACACGTGCGGAGTGCTAATGTAGCCATGGTGGCCATGGTGTCGTTAAGGTCGTCGGCGATGCAGTGAGGCCTCGACTTTGAGTTTCATGGAATGCCCCTTGCAACCCGCCTTGCCATCCCGTCCCCTGTCAGCTCCGTCGACGCGTCCCAAGTCTGCCGTGCGCGGCGCGCCTATTAATACAGTGCTTTTCGTCGAGATGGCCGATCGCGCTAGTGAGTCATATGCTAGCGCAGCCTCAAGTGCTTTCTATTTCAAGTATAACTTCCTAACTCGGTCTAGCTAAGCTTCCTATAATAGATTAGTTTATACGTCGTCTATATTATTATTTATATATAACGTTACTATCTTAGGCTAAGACTCTATAAGCTAGTCTATATATATAGCGGCTCTAGCTACCTCTTATAGGGTACCTTATAGTAGTTAACTACTCTTTCCTCTATTACTCTATATAACTATTACTATACTAACCTCTTTTAAGTCTAGTCGCTCTACTAATCTAGTATAATACCTCTTCTTTAAGCTACGCCTCGTATACTATACCGCTATACTAATATATAGGAACGAGCTACAATTCGCGCTCTTTACTCTACTAGCAACTATACTACCTTAGGTATTAGCAAGATCCTATCGATTCTAGATCGTACTATATACTATATTATCGACAAACTAATTATACTACTAAGGCTCTATAATCGTATAACTCTATAGTAGCTAGTAGCGTAGCTTAATTCGCCCTCTTAGAACGCGCTAGTTATAGAAGTATAGAGTATAGCTACGCGCTACTACTAACCTTAGTATAATATAGTTACTTAGAAGCTTAGAATCTTATAGCTAAGACGTATTATCGATATAGCTATATATTAAGTTAGTCTAGGCTACTTTATCTCGTATTATACTCTAGAGACTAGCTCGTATATTTATAGTAACTACGTAGGCTAGTACGAGCTAAAGCTCTAATAGGAATTTAACTCTTACTAGAAGTATATAATCTTATTAGATAAGGCAACTTTTAAGGCTCTAATAGGCTAGCTATTATTTATACGAATATAGAGTAATCTAGATAATATTAACTATCTAGATATAATCGAATCTAGGCTCTATAAATAGCCGAAAACGTACGTAGTTTTCGTTCTTTCCTATTTTATTTAGCTAATAGTAATCTTCTAGAACTACGCGATCTTTAGTAACTTTATAGTAGTAAACTTTATTAATAGAGTCCTTCTATATCTAGCTATATACTACGCTCGTACTAAGGAAGCTATAGCTAATAGCCTACTAATTATAGTTACGATAGATAACGCCCTCTATTATAATATAGTAACTATACGCGTAGCCTTTACCTTTTATAGTCTAGACTATATTAAATAGACTCTATACTCTCTAGATCTCTATCTTATTAAGAACTTTATTAGCTTAGTTAAGCGAGCTATTATGCGCTACTATTCGAGGCCGTATAACGTAGCTATACTAGAGCGCGCGATTTAGAAGGAGACGGACTAGGTTCTAATATAATATATATAGATAATATTCGAGTCTATACCTAATTAGGTATAAGCGTACTACGAAAGTAGGGGTCATCCGATTGCTTACTAATATTTAATTATTTTGTACATACTACGCTCCTTTTAGCTAGCCTGCAACTAGTGTGCTTGGCACTGTTTAGCGCGATCGGCCATCTCGACGAAAAGCACTG
This sequence comes from Neocatenulostroma microsporum, assembly GCA_022814695.1. Taxonomy (NCBI): domain Eukaryota; kingdom Fungi; phylum Ascomycota; class Dothideomycetes; order Mycosphaerellales; family Teratosphaeriaceae; genus Neocatenulostroma; species Neocatenulostroma microsporum. The sequence goes on from JAKLLW010000023.1 coordinate 41,602, forward strand.
TAGGAGCTAGTCAGGGTCTACAATAAACTCACGCTCGTCCTCGCCTGCGCAGACGGCAGCAAGATCACTCACGATGCAGCAATCGGCCGAGGGGGCTGTGCGGTCTACGTACGGCTCATGCACGGGACTGGCAGCTTCAGGAAAAGGCCCAATGAGCAGCGCGTGAGATCGTACGCCAAGGTCATGGGAACATACCAGGATGTCTATTCGGCGAAAGTCTGAGGATATAAAGGGAGCAAGATTGGCATGCGCCACTACCGACTGCAGGATGTCAAAGGGCATCAGTGGGACCTCTATGCAGAGCTGCTGCAGGAGAGCTCAAAGCGAGCTGGCGAAGGAAGGCAGACGCAGACAGCAGATGGCAGGCTCAAGATGATGTTCTTTGATCGCCAAAACAGCGTCGGGACGCTGACAGTGGAGGCACAAGTAGTAGCAGGCTATACGCAGCCTGCGCCGCCGCCGATCTGCCATGCACCTGTGAGAAGGGCGCTGATGCCAGCTTCAACGCGGTCTCATGTACCTGTGAATCATGCCAAAGGTACTCAAGCGCTTCCGCCAAGGTAGTCCCACGCCACAAGCGTGTGCACCTTGACCGTGTCCAAGAACTCTTGCACGCTCACACGCTCGTCCCTCTCCGCCATGGTCTTCGGGCTAGGCCCATAGCTGTACGCCGGAATGCCATTGTAGCGGAAATGCTTGCAGTCGGTAGCCCCCAAAGATGAGATTGGCAGAGGTCTACTATTTCGCACTCTCTCCGAATTGCGCTGGATGAGCCCGGCGAGCTCATGTTTGATCGGGCTAGCTGCGGCAGGATTAGAGGCAGCTTCTTGGACGTCGTAGGATGCCTCCGGCACGTCTTCGAGTAGTCCGTCGATCTTGGCTAGCACGGTCTCAGCTTTCAAGCCAATGGGTAGCCGGATGTCGACTTCGAAGACACAAGATGCAGGTATCATATTGACTTTAGCCCCTCCAGTGATAGTACCGATATTGACCGTAGGCTTAAGCATACTATCAGCTGCGCCTTTGCTCATCATCTCATCAGCTACTTTCCGGACATCCTCTCGCTGCAGGTACTTCCGCAGCTCCTGATTCATGCCTTCTCCGCGAAGCTCCTCTAGTCCAATGAGTCGCTCAACCAAGCGCGCAGCGATTCTGATGGCACCTTCGCCACGATGGATGTAAGCGCCGTGTCCGCCCTGACACTTGACGGTGAACGTCATGCGCAAGGTACCCTTCTCGCCAAAGCGGATGCTACCCAGACCGCTCGGCTCGGCGTTGAGCACGCAGTCTCCCTGCCAGATCTCCTTCCGCTCGTCTTGCTCAAGAAGGTATTTCGTGCCGTACTTTCCGCCAGTCTCCTCGTCCGACACCACTTCCAGCACACATTGACCCGAGAGCTGCGAGCGGAACTTATGTAGGTATGTGAAAGCCAGTATAGAGGCAGCGGTGCCGGCCTTCATGTCGACAACGCCTCTGCCGTGCACGAAGCCGTTCTCAATCCGACCAGAGTATGGGTCATGCCGCCATTGATTCCTGTCGATGACTGGGAAGTGGTCGATGTGGCCGTTCAGAATGAGACGAGGGGATGCGGTGCGGTCTGTCTTCCGCTCACCCTTCAGAATGCTGACAAGGTTTGGAGCATCTTCTTTGGGCGCAATGATCTCGGATATGATACCATTGTCTGATAGGTACTCTTTAACTACTTTAGTCGCTTCCCTTGTATCACCTGGTGGGTTAGGAGATGGAGTGTGTACTAGTTTCTGCAGGAAAGCGAGTTGGTTGTTGCGGTCATCTTCTAACAGCTGCGGAAGCTCTGATCTTGACATCTTCGGACTTTGTGCAGTGCACCTTTAGGGTTTCGTCAACGCTTGTCAAGACAATGACCCATTGAGGTGAACTATGTCGTGACAGCGTTGCTCCTCATCGAGACACCGCTTCAATCAATGCCGATTCGGACAACGAGGGCATTGGCTTGGCTTGTATTTAACCCCTACTTAATGGAAATTCTACGCACCGATGGCATCAACAGTAGCGAGTACGCCATCAAACCACATGACCGATGTCAACAACCATAATATGCACACCAGTCAGCAGTCAGTGATGGTATCTCGTTGTCCTATGGTGCGGTAATTCAGCTCCCTTGTGATGCGGCGTCTTCCCTTGGCGCTAGCGACGTGTCGACCAATCAGTATGCAGCAACGTACCCGGTAACAACGCGCAGTCTTTCGATGTCTGAGAGCAACCATGAATCGCATGCTTCGTTTTAGCATTCTGACGACCAGAAATCCTGACCATGATCCTGCAACGCGCGACTCGGAGATGCACGAATACTCGAAGAGCACTGCTGAGGACGATATGTGCGACAGCCGTACAGCAGGAACAGCGAAACAGAAAACCAACATTTTGGGAGCGCGGTCGGACACCCTACGCTGGTGCTGAGGTACCAGCCAGTAACAAACACCTCGAGGGATTGCGACGGTGGGACGTGCCAGATACCCTGATCTCGGAGGAGGCACGCCAGGTCAAGCAGCGGCTCAGTGCCAGCTTGGCGACACCAGCTGCGGTTTTAGACGAGCACTATCTCAACAATAGCCTCTCTTTGGACGTGATGAGGGTCTGTTTAAGGCATGAGTTCGAACAAGTGAGAAGGCTACCACGCAAATCTGGTTGTCCCACATTAAAAGGCACCAAATTGCCAGCCGACTACTGAACTACATGTGGCAGCATAACAGCTTGTGGACGTCTTTGGCCTACGATGATAAAGATGCACAGTTCCTGGCCTGCTACTTTGCGGTCGGGGAAGGCCTCGAAGACCTGATGCTGAAATGGCTCGCTGTCCGATTGGATGATTCCGCTGCCCGATTCGAGAGACCTGGTCTCGAGCATGTGTGGCGCGCCTCTCTCTTGCGGGCTACTGTGCATGCATACTGCATGCTTGACTCGATTAGAAGTGCCGATCCTGCGATACGCTGCTTTTTCAAGGTTGTCAAGGCGAAAGAGCAGGCCATGGACCAGTACGCATTCGACTCCGCCAAAGATCCCTTTATACCCATGCCATTGCTCTCCCACGTAGATATATGGGCCGCTGCTGTAGGAATCACAGCATCACTTGCCTCCGGCAATTATCCAGATACCGACCCAGCCCTGTATACTAGATTCATTGATTACTACGGAACCCTGCGGCGCAAAACAAATCAGGAGCATCACCAATACGAAATAGCGAGACTTCATCTACACCACCCAACGCAACCCAGGAGCGACCCAGCCCTGCGTTTTGTCATAAAGTACCATGGAAGCAAGCCGATCGAAGAAGCTCGCAGGCTTCTGCCCACTGTGCCCCTCGCCCGACGCAAATTCGCAGATTTTCTTGATCGAGCCATCACAGTTGCGAAACAAGGTGGCCGAGCGGAGGATGCGAAATGGCTGACCACCATGAAAGAAAGTCTCTTCCACAACGGTCACCCTGCGAACTAACAGAAGGATGGCGAAGGGAAGGTCTGATGTCCGCTCAACATGATCTTGTTAGTGACATTTGATCGAAAGTGGGCCCTCGAAGCATGTGGTGGGCCAAGAGTCTGCCAGCGATGCTTGAAGTTTCACTACCGGCAGCGGCTGTGACGAGGGAACTTGTCCTAGGCCACACACTTTTGGTCAGGACAAGGATCATGGCTGCAAAACAAGCCGTCACTGAACGTTGCCGCAATCTGAAAGCTGCAGACAGACCTTCGGCTGCTGGTACTGTCGCCGTGGGATGGCGTCGGAGTTGGACATTGATCCATCGTTGAGAAGAGCAGTCCCCCGTACCGTGTGGACAAAGGCATTGTGCCCTCGAATTTATGTATTCGGGGCTGCTCGTGAATGTTTCTACGCTCAAGAAAGGCTTCGCTGACAATCCGTCGACGGAACTCGGCTGCACGTGCGCTTCCATTCACCGACGCCGACAATTGCCAGTGAATACATACGTAGAACACGTTGAGGCAAACCAAAACGAGTCTTCAGCTTTGTACCTCATCCCAGTTCCGATGCACACCTCACACCCGCAACCCCAGGAACAATGGCGGAGACAACCACGTCTACCGCCATGTCCGCCATGGCAGCAGAGCCTTCTCCAGCTACGGAACCCACCCAGATCGCAAGAAGGCCACCTCCGGAGACTGAACAACGCAACCTCGGACTCCTCGCAAGTGCTCTAAGGGCCAGGGAGAGCGAGTTATGGGGCCGCTGGCTCGACGCGGACTCTCCAGGAGACGCACCACCAAAGCGGCAAAGCTGCATCTTCGACGGCATGACAGCTAGAGAGTGTCAACAGGCTCTTGAGCGCTACCACGACCATCCTGAAGAACTACCGGACCGCGAGGACGAGCAGAATAGATATTTCGAAGTCAAATTTGAGGAGAAGAAGGAGGTACTCGTGAAATTTGACGAGGATATACTGAATCGTGGCTCGTCCTCGAAGAATAAGCACCAGGAGGACTGCGAGCCGGTGTCGCCAAAGACTCAAGTCGCCAGCCTGGAGTCTCCCAGCCCTGCGTCCATGAGCCAGGCGCCTGAGCGAACTCATCAGCAGCAGGATGCTAGCAGTCGTGCTCGAGCTCACACCGCGCCAAACCTGCGGGCTCCATCGACGAGGAGTCACATCGAGTTACTAGAAGAGAGGTCGTCTGAAGAGAGCACGCTGCTCACGATGCTGCCAGAGCTGCAGACTGGTCGAGTTTCCAGACGACCGACGCGGGCGAGGAGCGCACAGGCGTATCGCAGCGACGTTTGAAGAAGTTGATCGAGGTCTTAAGAGCAGACAGCGAGGATGCAAAGGCCGAAGTGCGATCAAAGATTCCTTAGTATAATGTCATGACCTCTCTCCGCATTGCTGTTGTTCATACTTTCGTTCCTGCATTAGCTCGCATCATCGGTGGAGCATTCTGTGACGCCATAGCTTCAAACACAATTATATAGATCACAATATTGTCGCCGACACGAACCTCCTCTCTCCCATCCCACCCCTCCACCGCAACCATGTCCAACCAAATCAAACCCCTAGTTCTCCACGCCCACAACACAGGCCCAAACCCCTACAAAATCGCCTGCGCTCTCGAGCTTCTCGGACTGCCATACGAGGTAAAGCTGTGGCAATTCGGCGATGGATCCAACGGCTTGAAAGGCCCTGCGTTCCTCAAGATCAACGAGAATGGCCGTGTACCTGCTGTCGAGGACCCAAACACTGGTGTCGTCTCCTGGGAGTCGGGTGCTTGCATGAACTACCTCCTCAGAGTGTACGACAAGCAGAACAAGCTCGGTCCGAGAGGCGACTCTGAGCAGGAGAGGGTGGACTTTGATAAGTGGACCTTCTTTTTGCTTTCTACACTTGGACCGTAAGTTGCGTTGGTTACGTTGGTGAACAGAGGTGATGCTGATTGAGTGGCAGGATGATGGGCCAAGTGAATTGGTTCCGTCATTACCATCCGGAGAAGAACGAAGATGCCTTGAAGCGGTATGAAGCTCAGGCATACCGCACGTTCGAAGTGCTGGAGGTCCAACTCAAGAGCCATAGTGGACAGTTCGTCTTGCCGGGAAGCACGCTCTCAGCTGTTGATCTGCACTTCTACCCGTGGGTCTACCAGCACGGCTTTGCACAGCTCAGCTTGGACAAGTACCCGAGTGTGGCGAAGTGGTTGCAGGCTGTGGGAGGTATCAAGGAGGTAAAGGCAGCTTACGAGAAGGTGCCAAAGGGGCAGGAGATGTAGTGAGGTGGCGTTGCTCTTACTCGAATATGGCTGTACATACGACATACTCTGCATCATCTAACATGCCGCTCATCCCAAGTCGCAAGATGAGCTCTGATGCACTCACAACATCCCATCACGCTATCCACATCTAGCTCCAAAGAATGTTGTACCGTCGCCACCCCGTGACAGGTTTCTGCGGCGGCTCCGGATTCGCGTCAGCGATCTCAATATACTTCATGATCGGCGCTAATTCCAACGGTACTAGCTTGCTCTTCGTCCAGAACTTGTAGCCGAAGTACAGTATGAAGATGATGGGGATGTTGATGTACGATGACACGAAAGTCTCAGTAGACCACCTAGCCACCGTCAGCTCTCCAGACTCATCTGTATCACTCAAATAGCACTTACTCTTTGTGTATGAAAGTAGTATATCCTCCCGTGAGTAGCAGGACAATGAAAGAGACAGTGCTCATCCACGCCACGTAAGGCTGGAATGGTGCCTTCCAGGGCAGACGCTCACGAGGGATGCTATGATGGAGATGGGCGTCAGCAATCCAGCCTTGTGAGCTTTGATGGTTTGAGAGAGAAAACCCACCCCTGCTTCTTCATAGCAGCATAGAAGCGCAGATAGACCATGCAGATAATGATCCAATTCACCAGCGCGGCAACCGAGACCAGGTCCTAATAACTGCGTCAGCGAGTCCATCCAATACTTCGACGATATCCACTACTCACCTGCAGCCAACTGAAGACCGTCGATGCTCCATTGGACAAGCTCATATACCCCAAGCAAACAAACAAGCTCATAAAAGTAACAGCAATCCAAGGAATCCCAAATCGATTCACCCTGGAGAAGAACTTCGGAGCATTCCCTTCGAGCGCAAGACCGTACAGGGTCCGCGATGCGTTCAGCAAGCCGCTGTTCCCAGCACTCCACGCAGAAGTAAGCACCACAGCATTGATAATGCTGGGAACAACCTTGATGCCAGCGCGAGTAGCGGCAAGGACGAACGGAGAGCCTGCAGCGTTACTCGACGACCCTCCCAGAAGGTCTGGATCATTGGATGGGACGAGCATGCCGACGAAGAAGATGCTCAACACGTAAAACAAGCATACGCGGTAGAAGATGCGCTTTGCTGCGATCGGAATGTTTCGCCTCGGGGCTTTGGTTTCGGCGGCGGCCATCGAGATCGTCTCGATGCCGGAGTAAGCGTACACTGCATTCGAGAAGGTAGTCCAGAAGCCCAGGAAGCGGCCTAGACTCCCAGCAATGCCGAGATATTGGACGAAAGGGCCCGGGTTTTTCCAGTATTGGAAGCCAATGGCATGATGGTCTGGACCACCACCGCACACGATGACGAGAGCCATGATGTTGAGGCCGACGACTAGCATGATCTTAAGCGTCGCGAAGCCGAATTCCAACTCTCCGTAGATCCTGACGAGGAAAACGTTCGAAGCCACTAAGAGCAGCCCGAAGATGGTGATCCAGACCGCATTGTTGACGTCGGACCAGAAATCCACTATCACCGCCGCGGCCACTATCTCGGCAGGAAGTGAGACCATAGAGCTGTACACCTGATTCCACCCATTCGCAAAGCTTAGCGCAGGGTCGAAGAAGTACTCCGCGTGCCGGATGATACCACCGCTGAGAGGCACGAGAGCGCTGAGTTCGGCAATACTGAGGACAGGCCCAGTAACAAGTACACCGACGAAGAAGTAGCCCAGTAGAGCACCGAGAGGGCCTCCATTGGTGATGGCGCGGCCAGAACCGAGGAAGAGGCCGGTACCGATTGTGCCTGCTAAGGCGATCATCTGGATGTGTCGTTGGTGGAGACCGCGCCTTCATGTCGCCGTTAGCTTTTGGATGCTCTGTTGGCCTTGCGGTATGCTCGTCTTACCTGAGTTCCGCTTTCTCTGCGAACTCGACTGGGCCATCCTCGTCGTACACAGGTGTGCTCTCGACGTCCACCTCATCTTTGATGCTTCCGTGCTTGTACACCTTCTTGTCATCGGCGTAGTCTATGGGTGAGAGGTCTGCCATGGTAACGGTGGGACGGGCCTGCTTAGAGGACAGAAGGAGATCGAAAACAAACGAGACGAAGGAAAGCGCAGACGCTCTTACCTTTAGCTACCGAGCTGCTTGTCCCTGCCAGATAAGACGGCGGGATGTGGCTACAGCATACCACTTTGGTACTGGCATCGCATGCGCAGAACACTTCCAGAACGACGCTGCCTGCAGAAAGAGCTTGAGAGTTGCCGGCTGGCAGCCAATTAGAGGTGTTAATCTGGCGTTGTTTGTTGCGCTTGCGGGCTGAATTCGCCTAAGAGATAAGGTACTATGCTGGAGCATGGCTGTGGCGTTTCGTAGTGCGGTGTTGCTTGTGAAGTGGAGGGCATGCCTATCACCAACATACAGCAGGCGAGGAGTTGGTCTCGCGATAAGCTTGCATGCAAGGGTAGGATGGCGAGATAGCGCATCGTTTGGCGAGACCGTATCTACTGTGTCGTACTGCAGCTCGCATCCTTTCGAGCCGCCAATGCTACTGTAGCACTGTGTGGACGACGAGCGAGCGCTGAGCGATGGTGCGATCCATGGCTTCCATGGCGTGGTGCCCTCGGTGTTCCTAAGCGTGGGGAGGCGTTGCAATGGCCTTCAAGAAGACACGTTGAGATGCGATTCCATGGCCACTGCTGGTGCGCTGGTGTCCAATGATGTGCACTAAGGGCTGTTGATGCCACGAAGATGGCGATATGCGTGGCTGACTGCTGCCTTCGTGTGTGCCTGTCGAGATGTCCTCGTGAAGTCGAAGCCATCACTTTTGTCCAGCGACCGGTGGTCCGATATCCTCGAGGTACCTGTAAGAGCCACGATGAAGGTAAACGCGAAAGAGAGAGCCCTCTTCGCAAAACTGATGGTATTATATGGACGAAGACGATGCAGCTTTTGGACATCGCAAGTATTTGTAACCGTCGAGTCAGAGGTGGTCGCCGGTAGGGCGTGCATTTTGGCCGGAAGCATCCGTCCTTAGCGTGGTCACTTCGCGTCTTCGAGGGGATCGACGCGTTCTGTTCGTGATCTACACCATCAAGACAATCGAACAATGGCGACCCAAAACGGCAGTCACGAGGCCGACAGTCTCCTTTCAGCACCATCAGACGTCGAACATCAGGTGTTAGACCGCGCAGCTTCCACCTACACTCCCCTCCCAACCTACACCCTCCCCAAGGGCGAGAACAGACATTACCAGCAACAATATGCCGACATGTACTTTGCCCGCCTGGCGCAACTCAAGCCGTCAACTGAACAGATAGCAGGCGAAGCGTGGGCAGACTTTGAGATCGGGGGCAAGACGGCATTGAGGAAGGAGAGGGTGTTGGATGTTCGGCAGGGCGAGCTTTGTTGGGTGGTCGGCACGATCTTCATGGAGATGCCGTTGAAGCCGAATGTGCTGGATGATATTGGGAAGGAGCACTGGATTGCTGCTCCGCCGCCGCGCGTGAAGTACGACTCGGGGCTTGGGTTGGGCGTGGATGGTGAGAAGGGTGCGCACAGTGATGCACAGGGTGGAGTAGGGACGCAGATCATGATGGAGGATGAGTCTGGACGGCTGAGATTGGTGGGAGGCTTCTTGTCTGGCTGTTTGCTGGTGACGGGTGCAATTGTGGCAGTGGTCGGAACGGAGAACAAGGACGGCGACTTCGAAGTACTGGATCTACGAGTACCAGATCTGCCAAGGCAACCGCAACGATGGGAGACCGAAGACGGCGATGCTGCTCTCTCCGGCAAGAAGACCAGACCGAAACGGGAGAAAGCCGGCAAGGTAGCAATCGTCTCCGGCCTAGGCGTCTCAGGCGACGCAGGCGATACTCTCCGCTTAGACATGCTCATGGAGTACCTTCTGGGCGAGTCAACCACATCAGACGACCAGAACGAAGCAGCAACCATCTCACGCCTCATAATCGCAGGCAACAGCCTCGTGCACTCCGCTCCCATCCCAACACGAGAAGACCTCCTAGCCGCAACAAAGAAGTCCGGCAGCCACAAGAAATACGGCTACGATGCTTCCTCATACAATTCCGCTCCCACCGACCGACTAGACCAATGGCTAGCTCAGCTTTTGCCTTCTCTGCCTATCACCCTGATACCAGGCGATCAAGACCCAACAAGCACAAGCTTACCTCAACAACCTATTCACGCAGCCATGTTCCCTCACAGCCGCGCATACATGGCTCCTCCCACCTCAACAGAAGGCGCAGGCTGGTTTGACAGCACAACCAACCCAGCCGAACTAAGCGTAGACGGCTGGCGTTTCCTCGGCACCGGCGGCCAGCCCGTAGACGATGTGTATAGATACCTCCCTGACTGCGAAGAACGACTGGAAATGATGGAAGCAATGCTTAGGTGGCGACTTACTGCGCCGACCGCGCCGGATACGCTTTGGTGCTACCCTTTCCAGGATGGGGATCAGTTCGTGATGAAGGAGAGTCCGCACGTGTACTTTGTGGGGAATCAGCCGAAGTTTGAGACGAATGTTATTGAGGGACCGGTGGGGCAGCAGGTGAGGGTGGTGGCTGTGCCGAAGTTTAGGGAGACTGGGGAGGTTGTTGTGGTGGATATGGAGACGCTCGTGCCGGAAGTTGTGAGATTTGAGGCTTTTGATGAAGGCTGAGCACTTGTGGTGGTCACGACATGCAAAGGAACAAGGCCGACCGAGCTTCGCGACGACTGAGCGGTGTTTGCTGAATGATGCAGTCGTCAGAGCTGGCGGACCATACTGCTGTGCCTGCAAGACCCGAGCCTCTGATATGTGACTACATCCCTCGAGCGGCGACAGTAGCAAAGCGAGTGCATTGCTAACAATCGGAGAAAGTGCATGACACATCACGTGCAGTGGCTGTTGCACCGCGAGCGGCGATTCCGAACGGACCTGCATTACTGACGTGGAGATGAGGAGGCAATGTAGACCATGTGCGTTGCTACGATGCCGGATACGTCTGTTGGTTCCAAAGGCTCTACCGCGTTGTACAGACATGAGGAAGGCAAGCTGCGGCCTGTCGGGTTCCTGCAGCTTCTGTGCCCCGAATGAAAGCCCCGAGACTCATCATAGCCGCGCCATTGTACGACCTCAGACATCAGTCATAGAGCATCCCATCCCAGTAGCGAAAAATTTGCAGCCGGCAGTGTGATAAAATCCAGCGATGCAAACGCCACAGCCACGGTCGCAGTCCTCCTGGAGCAAGCAAACATACGCAGGTACCATCTCATTGACAGCCTCGAAGATGGTGTCATGGCCTGGCTGCGCCGCAGCAGCTCCGCCTTCTTGTACTACACTGGACCGAACTACGAGTGTTTAGTGACATATACTTAGTTCGTCTGAAAGCCTTGAGGGCGTCTTCAGTGTGCAGTGACGTATCCTTTCATTGCTTGACTGACCATGGCCGAACTCTTCGGCATAGCTACCGGAGCACTACAAGTCGCAGACGCAGGAGCAAAGCTTCTCAAATACATCGACGGCGTACTCACTGCTCCTGAGACGGTGAAGGCAATCGCGAGCGATGTTCGACAGACTAACACAGCTCTTCGCAGTCTGGGCGAGCTGTTGAAAAGCGACGATGCCGCGACACTCTGCTCGAGTGAGCTTTTGCAGGAGGCCCTTGCCGTCTTCGACGGCTGCCGCAGCACGTTCCAAGAACTGGACGAGATGTTGAAGCCAGGCGGCAACATCGTTCGTACCAACACGGATGGCAGTCTCACTTCTTTTGCCCGTTTCACGTACCCCCTAAGGAACACCAGGGTTCAGCTGCTGCAAAAGACACTCGGGAGTCAGAAACAGTCGTTAATGCTGATGCTCTCGGTGCTGAGCTTTGCTGCCCAGACGGCCAGGAAGTATGCGTATCTGTCTCCTGCGCACGGCTATCACTGACAGTTCGCAGTACCAGCCAGGACGCAATGCTCCGGACCATCGAGAAGTTGCAGATACAGAACCTCATGTCAGCCCAGCGCCACACGGAGGCAATTCAAGACGACTGTGCAAGCCAATACTGCGACGGCTCCACAACTTCGAACCCATTTGCGCTTACTCAGTCCACCTCGACTTCACCGTACTGTCAAAGGATGCAAATCAATCGATCGGCGACCGGTATGTCGACCGGTACAGAAGCACTCTCAGCTGGCCGTTTGTTCACCCCGATTCCCGCGCGAGAAACACATGATCCCATCCTCAAGCACATGGATGCGTGCATAAACACCATACCTGTTCTTGCTGTGAGCCTGGAATGCGCAATTGCCAACTATATATGTGACCGGACTCTGGAGCTTGCGACAGTCAGGCGTTCCGTCACTGATCTCTACAAAAACCTCTCCGCCATTAGCGACATTCACCTTTCTGATATCAACGACATCCAACTCTCTGCCACTAGCCACAGCCAATCCGCAAGGGTGCCTCGGCGGTCTTCCGCCTTGGGACCCGACCAGACATCGCCCTTTGCTGTCTGGCTCTCTTCGCGCAAAGACGACCGCCGTGGAAAGCCTTCTCCCAGCCAAGACACTATTGCCACCACCCGACGAAAACCTGTGAGCAGGACTATTTCCGCCGTTGCAGACGATGCATCATTCGTAAGATCAGTCCAACAAGAAGCCGAAGAAAAGGCTACCCTAGACGGCGCGAACGTTAGACCTGCAGGCGAGTCCCCAGACCAGCCATATGAAATTGCCCCACTTCGAAGAAAAGCGGCCACAGACTTTATACCGACGAAGCGGTCGTATACCAGACAAGTGATGTGGGACCCATTCTCACCAGAGTCACCTTGGCCACCGTCTGGCAAACAAACCAAGAAAGCTGCGACCCGACCGAAGAAGGCAGCAGACAGTCATTTAGGGAAATCGACGAGGATGTTCGATGATGTGGATGAGCTTGTGCACCGATGGACAACTCTGCGCCTGTGAAAATGCGCTTCCCACGACAGCGTGACAGCGTGGAAAGCAGGCTGGCAAAGGGCAGAGGTCGACGTTACCTTCGTTTATTAGCGTTTGGCCGAACATAGGTACGCTTGGGATGAAGGCTTTGATGTTTGAGGTCTTCAAGGAAGGATGAAGACGCCGTCATCTCTGCAGGCTAGCAAAGGATAGTGAGGTATAATCGAAGACCCTTACAACTGTATGTTCAATGTCCATCTTCCACAACACAACCAATGCAAGCTTGAAACTGACTTTTGAAGATCTGGACGGCGTACGCAAAGCCGACAGGGATCTGCAGAATATTGCACGAGAGGTGACAATTACCTCCACCACGCTTTCGAGCCTTGGGCGTCTACTCAAGCAACCCAACGCCGACGACCTCTACACCAAACAGCTTGTGGATGAAGCGAACGGTGCGTTTGATGGATGTAAGGTGGCCTTTACTGAGGTCAACGATGCTTTCAGAGCGGTGGTCAGGTTTGACAGTGATGGCAAAGGGCAAGTAAACACAGCCGACCCCGAATGACTACCTTCTAACGTTGAGGCAGTGAGCATATCTCAATGGGATCTACAGCTTTACGACGGCCTAGACTAACTCGGCACAGCAAGCGTGACCTCACGCGGCCGCTGGATCTGGCCCACTAAGAGAGGGCACATGGAGGTGCTCCAAGCGAATTTGGAGCGGCTGAAGACGTCACTGCTGTTGATGCTGAGCGTACTCAGCTTTGCGGGTCAAAACCCGGAAAATGACGATACCAGAGTTGCCGTAGAGAAGCTGCAAATCGACAATCTGATCAAGGCGCAGCAAGATGCCAATCAACGGTACGATCAACTCATAGCTTCGTTCTCGAAGCTCGAAGCCGGCGTCACGTCTCCTACCGGGCTGCAAGGGTCCTTTCAAACACCAGTGAATCCTTTCCAACTCTTGGTTAGTGACGATCACGCTACACCCGGCGTTCAGCAGCCACAAGGAGGCAATGGTGCCGGCGAACCAATTGAGAACGTCCACCAACATCTAGGAGCCTGCGTAACCGCCGTATCTCATCTCACACAGATGCTAGAGTCTGCGACAGACCGCTGGAAGAGGGAGCAACGATTCGAGTACGAAACAGTCCGACAGTCTTTCTACGAGCTGAGCCAAAGGGTGCAACGACTTCAGACATTTGATGGGAAGAGACCTGCATTGCCGCAACAGATGTACGGTCGGGCAGGCTCATTTTTGTCTCCTGCACACAGTCCCGCCTCGGCAGGAGAGAGTTTTTCGCCACAAGGATCGCGATATTTCAAGCGAGATGATCCTCCAATAGACGCTAACGGCAGAACGTACTGCAACTTCTCTCCAGAGTGCGAAGGGCAAACGTTCGAACGAAAATGAGAGTGGAGGTAAGGAGATACGACACACGGTCTCACGGTGCACGCACTCTGCTAACGCGTAAATAGTAAGCATATGGACAAGCACGACAGGCCATATCGATGTGCGCACGACGGTTGTGCAAAGCTCCAAGGTTTCTCATATTCAGGTGGCCTCCTCCGACACGACCGAGAAGTACACGGGAAACACGGTGGGCCGAAAGCTAGCCTCATGTGTCCGTATAAGGAATGCAAGCGTCATACTGGTAAAGGCTTCACGCGAAAATATAACCTGAATGAACACATTCGCCGCACACACGAGAGTGAACGGCGTGCATCGCAAGAGGCTAGTGCTGGTGCCGAGCAACTGGCGGAACCAAACAGAGCCTTGAGAAGCGCAGAGAAGGACGACCGTCTCAGTAGACCAGGGTTCGCCGATGCACAAGGCGAATCGAGTCTGGAGCAGCTCGAGGCGGCCGCTCCTGAGTTCTCAGCCGATGACAATGTCCAGCATGGTCCACTGCGGTTGAATACACAGCCTCTACCAACACTCAGCAATCAGGCGTCACAGCTTGACTACAATGGGCCCGGACCAAGGTTCGATGCCGAAAGTAACATGGTGGATGGCCAGGGTAACATCGTTGTGCCGCAGCAAGCTGTGTTTGCATATCTCAACGGCATGCAACAGCAACAGCAGCAGCAGACGGATCTGCACTTCCCACCAGTCGCCAATTTGCCAAAGCAGTCGCGCAACCCACCATCGATAACACTTAACACCGCCTTCTCAGCCTCCGGACTTGCACTACAGCCTTACTGGGCGGCTTCATCTGCTTCCTCTATACCACTGCGCGAGGACCTTTACAACCAGTCTTACACGCATCTTAGCCCCCAGACACCCCGCTACACGATTCCGCAACCGCCCCAAGAGGCGCCTATGGGGCCAGTTTCACCAGTAGACAACGGACGTGCGTGCTCGCCATTGGGAGTCAACGACATGAATGAGCACGTGTTGAGAAAGCGCTCGCATAGTGAGATGGCTCGCGAGTCTCTTGACAACGCGCCCGGTTACCACGTGCCCGAATACCAGCAAAACGCACACAGCCGCGCAAATTCAGTCGGCTCCGCTGCCCCAAACTCTGAATCGGCAAGCGAGGAGTGCTCACCCACAGGGTCGCGACCATTCAAGGTGCCGCGGAAGCGCTCGCACTTCGAAGCATACGGTGAGACGGATTACTAGTCTCTTGCGTCTGCGGCCGAGTGGAATGCTTCGACACCTGGTATAGCAGAGGTCAATGGCAACGCTGTGGATGCTCTCGTCAGGCTGTGGACCACTGCCTCGGCTGCATGAGAGGACATATTTGGTTCGGATTAGGCGGTGTAGCTTGCGACAATGTTCATGTTCCGCGCGTAGCTCTATAGCCACCTTCTGGGGTCCAGCAAATCATGATGTGCGGGCAATCCAACAGGTCTTTCTACCTCCTCCCACCCCTCCTAATCTCCGAAATAGTCCTCCTCCTAACATCACTCTCGGCAAACAACCCCTCAATCAACTCCACCACCTCTTCCGCATCAAACTCCAAGCTCAACTCCCCTTCATTCCACAGATACTTGATATCCGCCAAACTGCTCTCGACAATCTCACCCAAATACTGGAACTTCAGCCAATTCGGACAATAGATAAATGTCATATCCGCTTTCTCACCCCCTTCCCTCTGCTGCACAAACATCTCCTTTGACTCAGAAACCTTGTCCATGAGCTTGCGTAGCTGATGTGAGTCTTCTTCGCCGATATCGCCAAGGTCTTCGATCTCTCTAATCATGACACGGGTGACGCTGGCGAGGAGAGAGCCGAGAGATTGGAGGAGAGCGCCCTCGGAGAGTACGCCTTTCCATTGCCGCTGTACTTCCCGCAAGCGGTCGACGGTTTGCTCGACGGCGCTTTCGCATTCTTGTTTGAAGGGTGGCTTTGTGCAATTACTGAAGCCTTGGGCACCGTCTAGTAGGTCCCGGAGGATGGTGCGCTGGCTTTCCATTCCGGAGCTGTAGGCTCTCTTTGCGAAGGTCTCGAGGGCTTTGACATCGTTGTCGAGGCGGAGACGGGAAGCTGGAGGTTGAGATGCTTGCCATTCGCGGAGTTTGGAGGCTAGGTGCGAGGCGTCATTGTAGATGAGCATGTTGCCTGTTGGCAGCTTGGTGTAGGCTGTTGGTGCGGTGGCGCGGTAGATAGCTAGGCATAAGGTGGGTAGACTATACAAGCCTGTTGCCGCGGGCGCAATGGGCGAGGTCCGGTACTCTGGTCCAGCCAGTGTCTGCGCATCGGAGATGATCTGCTGTAAGTTCGCGAGTATGCCGTCTGGGATTTGCGTGACCGTGAAGGTCTCACGGAGAGTCATCTCGCGTTCGCTAGGCTTGGCTGAAGTATTGCTTTCGGGGTCAGCTGGCATCGCAGGCTGCTGCTTTTTGGGCGTGACCGGGCTCGAAGGCTGCTGCGCTCCTTCATCATCACCCCAACCCCACGCATCACCCTCATCATCACCAGCACGCTTCTCGTCCAAGCTATCAACTTCCCACGCACTCTCTTCATCCTCTACAGATCCATTATGTTCAGACTTTGAAGTAGTCTCAGGAGGCTCTGCTTCCTCCGGCTCGTCCCAGGCTGTGTCCCAGTCATCCTCTCCCTCTCCACCGCCTCCGCCGCCTAATGCTTGATGGTCATTCTTGCTAATCATCTGCGTCTCCACCCTCTCGACCACTTTTGTCTCTCTCAAGCCCGCGAATACCAGGTTCCGCACATCACCAAGCACGGCCTCTCGTCGCTTGGTGAGCCACGTCCGCGGCGCATTCTGCGCCCAGTCACGCAGGTACTTGCTGCCATGCCAATTGTGGCTCTCGATGGTTCCCACGAGCTGCTGAACCTGACCAAGTGTATCTTGGAAGGCTGGCATTTCCGAAATACCAAGCGGGACTGTAGGCTCAAGCCAATGCTCCTCCAAGCGGTGCGACAGTGCTGGCACCAGTGTCTCTGATAACGGTATTGTGACATACTCATGAAGATAAGTAGCGAGAAAGTCGATGATCTGCTCCAAGTCCTTGACCAGCGAGGCGATGGACGTGTCATCGTGCCTGCTCGAGCACGAAAGCTTTCCACCCGAGACTTCAACTCTTGCGACTTGCTGCTGATCGTCCACCATCAACCTTGGTCGTATGATGGCGCGGTCAACGTCTCGACTCAGCTTCTGCAGTAGCCCGTCTAGCAGCCCCAAGCTCCGCACAGCCGTCAACATGACTTCCATACTAATCTCCGGTACCGCCGCATCAGGTGTATCAGCCGCTAAGTGTTGTTCTATCTTCAGTGTCCTGCCTTCCACGTCGACATGAACAAGCGCATTCCAGCATTCTGTCGCTGTCTCGCATAGACCCTCTCTCAGCTGCTTCGCTCTCTGTTCCAACAAGCCGCAGGCCTTGGTATCTCTCAATGCTTCCAGGCCCGCGATGCCCGTTTCGGCATCTTTCAGCTTCTCCAATGCTAATTTGACATTGCCGCGTACAGCTTCTTCTTGCACCTCATCGAGCACTCCATTGGCGTGTGCGATTTGTTCTAGCGTGCCTGACAGCGTCTCTTCGAACGCCACTTCCTTCTCCAGTAGTCGAACCTTGCTTCTTGTATCCTCCACCTTCGCCCTCAGCTCCCTGCCTGCTTCGTGCTCGGCGACAATCTGCCTAGCTGTCTCTCTTGAGCGCTGGATATCCGTCTGAAGCTCCTTGGCGCGAGAGATCCAAGTGTCAATGTCGGGCGCCGTGTTCTTACTCAGAGTACGAATCTCATTCTTGACCTCATCCTGAGCCTTCTGGAGCTCCTGGAGCAGAGATGAGAGCACGTCTGGGCTTATGGTCGCAGAGGAGACCTCTTCGGAATCTGGGTAGGCGCTTTTGGTGACATATTGGAGCATCGCCGGCGTGAGAGTATCGGCGGCCATATTGCTATACTGCCTCGTAGGAGCGTAGATATCGAGACCGCGATCGTGATTCTCCTAGACCACTTTGTGGGGAAGCCACGTTCTGGTGTTCCTGTTATTGACCAATGACGCCAGATCGTGTTTCACCGCAGAAGGTTCGGTCCGTTGAGCCGCAGTGCCTGCCGAAACGGGACAGCGCTCTCACAGGCGGACCTTCTGCCTAGAACTTCGCATGTGACAGCCGATTTCGACGTCTTTCATTCACTGCATAGGTTCTCCCAATATGCCGAAACAATATTGCTTGCCGAAAGCCTTCTCACACATAATCGAGAGTCCACGGTGATGCCCGTACCATCAGAGCGCATCGCCCACCTCCAAGCAAAGATATGGAACGGCTCCCTACCGCTCGAGATACGGCTGGCGGCAGCAGACTGCCGGACGTACGATGACAGCGAGCCATATCTCATTCAGTACCCACGGCTGTCATACCTTGCATTTCTGCTGCCTCGAATACACGCCTTCTTCTCTTCCTCGCTCATCAATCCAGAAGTCCCAGCTCACGAGGCCTGGATATCTTTCGACGATGTGCCGCTGAAATGGCACTACCCGGCCGGCCTGTTGTATGATCTGTATTCGGGCGCAGAGCCGGTAAATATCGAGAGGCACCGGGGACAAGAGCCAGCAAGCGCATCACAAGCTACGGTTGAAGGAAGCAATGGGACAACACCAATACCATGGCGGTTGACAATACACTACTCGGAGTTCCCGGGTGATCAGCTGATACAGCTCGATGCAGAAGGTAGGACGATGCTAGACTCATTTATCAACGGGGTCAAGGAGGCGGACTTCATACGCAATGGGACCGCGAGGACAGTGATGAGCTTGAGCAAGGAGGACTCGGATAAGCTTTGGCAGTCAGTGCGGACACGTATGCACACCTTCCAAGGCCTGGCCAGGAATGACTGAGTGCTGATGGTTCCTAGATGACCGCACTCTCTTCAACAGCACCAATAACAAGCTCCTCGATCCGCCGGGCCTGCAACTACGGCACGTGCCCATGAAGATCTATCTTCCGACGTCTGCCTCCCAAACAGCGTCGGAAACCATCCCGGAGGAAGCAAAGGCTGGTCATATCCGCGTGGTGCAAGCCTTGATACCACTGCAGCTTCCTTCCAGGCAACCGCAAACGCTGGGAACAGCGCTCAATAGCACTCTACCAACCATCTTCCCAAGCAGAAGGAACCCGCTTCTAGCGCAGCCAGTACTGCATGGAGCTGCGGTACCGATGGTTGCGAATCTGGAGGAACTGGGCAGAGCTGCTGCGTACACGGACGGGTTTCTTCATGTGGCTGTGGTTATGCTAGGCTAATTTGCAATTCCCACCACTGTTCGAGAGCTACATGTAAGTTTCTCCGAAATTATTCGGTGCGTGAATGTTTACGTACCTTATTGAAGGCAGGAGCGTCCGAGCTGCGCACCTGCCTCATTTGCAGCCTTGCACGGCTTAGCGCCATTTGTGAAACCCGAGCTTCCAACTATTACATAAAGAGCTTGCGAATCAACTTTCCACCATCAACAAACAATCTGCATCTGCGCATCGCATTGTCGCTTCAGTTTCAGAGTATCCGGGCGGCACCAACAAGAGCATCAAGCTTGTCGCAATCATGGAGACACCACCGCCGACCTCGACCTCGCCGCTGCAGACGCGGCTGCCTGTGAGGCGTACACCGGCCATGCCAACGACGACACCACCTCCTCCTCGCTCAAGAATGCCAGCCTATCGCGGTGGTCAGGTACCACCTGCGCTCAGGAAAACCAGTACCCCGCTGCGGGCTCATGGAGACGACGACGCGACACCCAGCACGCCACCTCCATTACCGATGTCTCCCCGGTACGATGCTAACCCCCTCACATTGTACGCAGTGTCTCCGCCCACGGAGCACGTGACGTCATTCGCGAGATACAAACCATCTGCGCCGAAGACCAAGTCGTCAGGACTCTCATTGCTCGATCTACCGCGAGAGGTTCAGGATCGCATCTTCAGCTTCGCTTACCCAGGCCAAGATGGGTGCAGCTACGTCAGTCGCAAGCAGTGGTGGACTCGCGAGAGGCTGAAGTGGAGTCACGAGCGCGATGATGATGCGGTACGACCCTTCCCATTTACAATCAACCAGTTCATGGTATCAAAGGCCTACCTCACTCCGGCAGTCAAAGCATACGTCGAGAATCAGGTGTTCGATCTCAGCTTCGTCATGATCCTGCATGAGACAGAAGATCCCAGCCGTAGCTCGCTGTTCAAGTACGCCTCGGTTGTCGCCATCACCCGGGAACACCTTCCACTATTGTATGGCCTGCCTAACATCAACAACCTGGTTCTTGAGATGGATGAGATCGACTTCGAAGTCAAAGAGGCCGACCGCGTCTGGAACCGCGCATTCACGGAGCAGGAGCTCCAAGGGCTGGAGATCTATCAGAAAGTCATGCAGTGCCCACGGCTGAAGCACATCACGGCCATCACCTCACAGCTACGTTCTCCGAGGCCGCCACACAAGCAGAAGACCTGGTCTACCAACATCAAAGCTTTCGAAAACCTGGTCAACCAGGACCTGAAAGCTAGGACCAAGGATCTCGCGCAAGCTACGCAACCAGAGACTACCGAAAACGAGCCCAGCTCACCAGCACCGGCTCCCACCACAGAGTCTGCGGATTCCTCGACAGCGCTAGAGGAGCTCTTTCCAGAACTTGTGGTATCTTCGAAGACACCGCCTGCGACCGACGTTAAGCCAATGTCTTACCGTACTAATTCCGGCTCGTACACGGAGCTCCCTGGGTGGTTCTCTCCACCGAGAGGTAGGATCGAAAAGCTCGGCGGGACTGACATTCCGGACTCACTCGAAGAACTCAAGAAGCTGGTCGACGACGATGGTACGGCATTCTTGGAGTGGGTTCGCTTCGCGAAGGAGAGGACAAAGCCCAGGATGGGTGCTCTCACGGCGTCCATTGACGAGCAAATGGCTTCGGTGCCGAAAGCTGGAGAAGATGTGAAAGATGCAGGGGCGTCAGAGGGAGATCACGATGCTTCGCAGAAGTCAAACGCCAACGACAATCACAACGACACGCCTGCATCTGCGATCAAGGACACAGGCATGGAGACTGCGGACAAAACAGACCAGTATGCTGCGCCGTACAAGCCTACCGCACCGACGCTGCAGCCAGCAGCTACGAAGAGGGTTTCCTTCGCTTCGCAGGATGCGAGCACGCAAACAGAGAGCCGCGACAGCCCTAACAGTGAGATGGCGGGTCCTCGCACAATCCTAAACGTGGCTTCAGACCAAGGTGTCTCAGGTCAGGCGGTGAGTGCGGATGGTGCAATGTGTGTCAGTCAGGAGCAGGTTGACGAGCAAGACCACGACGTTGCGGTGGATGGCAGCCATGAAGTCCATAAGCCTAAGTACCATCTGGTGAGGGCCTCTCGGGATGGATCTTTGTGGTCGAACTTGGACGGCGCCGCGGAGAAGGCATCGGCTTTCAGCGTCGACGTGCGTGCCACGGACACGGGGCTCTACGCAGACTGCCTGCAGCTTGTACTTGGGCTCGGCAGTCTGGCGGCGTTTTGGTGGCTTGTGACCGCTGATGGCTAGATGCGACATCGCCACCAGCAGTATGAGAGACGGGAACACGGAATCGACACGAGATAGCTCCGGGAAGGCGATGAAGGGTTGCTGGAAGTAAGTGGGGGGTAGCTTGGTCGTGCGTTGCTGGCGTGCAAGCTGCTGCACAAAGACAGGGAGCGAATCGTCAGGCGAGGTTGACTGTACTGCTCAGGAGGAATACGATAGCTACATACCATCGTCGAAGCTGCCTTGTCTTGCGTCTTTCTACTTCCGTGCCGTCTCATGTCCTTCACCATCAGCATATCACCTTCAACATTGATCAGGACACGTCTACCAACCATACGAGCTCCCGGTAATCTTCATAACTTAGGCGTGTGAATGCTACTCATGACAATTTGCAGGATCTATCACGAATAGAACGATCGGTAGAAGGTCGCTCTTCTGTGGACAGGAGGAGACACCCTGGGGTTGAGCGATGACTTTGTTGTTGATACTAGAACTTGTGATACACGATGGTACGATATATACAACACTGTACACGTATCCTATCACGGCACTTCGTACGTGTCAGGCCGCTTGGTAGTTCTCCTGTCCCTCTTACGCTTCGGTGCGACCTTGCTCTGCTTGCTCACTCGCTTTGCTGGAATGACCTCATCTTGCTTGCGACCATCAGCGTCCGGGTGTTCTGCTATACCACCATCGGGGCCCTTGCCAGCTTCCAGAGCCTCACCAGGGTCGCCATGCACCGCAGCCTCGTCCTTCCGAATCTCTACACCAGCAGCCTGCGCAGCGAACTTCTTCTCTTGCAGGTCAGGTAATTCCATCTCGCCATGTATTGCCTTGGCCATCTCCTCATCCGTCGCCTTGCGCTTCTCGCCGGTCTCGTGGTTCCAGATCCAGCCCTCACGTAGCCACATCCATCGCAACGTAGCGCGCAACTCCTTGTCCAATGGCAACACTCGTTTCCACTCAGGCTCAAATTCGTTCTTTCCAGTTGTACCTTCACCGTTGTAGCCCGTAGCGACACCGCGAAGCACGTCTCGGCAGAAGATGCGCCAACTGTCGTAAGCATATGCGCCACAGCCAGGAATACGACCGATCTCGATTGCGCCTGTGCAGTCCTCCGCATCTCCTTCGATGACTTTCATCCTGTTATACTGGCTGTGATCCTTGTTCGCCGGATAATTCCGGGCTATGTATCGCTTACCAGTGACCGGCGGATCCGCAATCCAAGCCTGCGATATCTTGATCAACCTGTTGGCACGTTGCTGCTGCAGACCAAGATGTTGGATCGTGTCATGTAGCGTCTGGTAGTCCGCCTTCGACAGGTCCTCTGGTGTCGGGTACGTCTTCTTAACGTCCCAGAACACAGGCACTGCCGCTCTACCAGTGGTCTTGTTTAGGAAGGTGACGGCGATCAGGAGCCAGAACGGCTCGTTCCACAACTTCTCCTGGATGATGCCGAACCTGTCACTAGTGATTGGCGGTACAGGTGCAATAGAGACGCCAGCTGGAACGCGTCTTTTACTGGGAGATGGCATGTCGACTCTGTCGAGCAGATCAAACGGCAAAAAGTGATCACTCTTAGTGCCAGTGGATTTACGCTTGGCTTTCTTAGGGCGTGGCTCTGTAGGTTGGCCGGCGGACGTTGTCTTTTCAGCTCCCTCAGTCTCATCGTGGGCCTTGGCGTCAGCATTCTCTTCCGCAATAGGAGTAGACTCAGTGCCGACGGTCTTTCTCTTCTGCGCCTTTGGCAGCTTCTTCTCTGGCGTGAAATGCTTACTACTCATGCCGGTCATCTTCCTCTTCTTCTTCGCTGGACGCTCGGACTTGTCCTCCGTGACACCCGGGGCTACAGGCGAGGGCGCCGATTGCTCAAGCAATAGCTTCGACGGAGGTGATGGCGTGGGACCAAGCTCGCTCAGACTACTGCACGACAAGATCTTAGCCAGCGATGGCATACCTAACAGCTCTCCTTCTTCCTGGCCAGACTCTTCCGGTGGTGTTGGGCGATAACTGATTGGAGTCAAGATGTCGTTCTGTGAAGGGAGCTCAGCCTCCGGTGTTTGGTCTCTAAAGCGAACTGCATGCACCGAGTGGACCTCAACCGCGTGTGTAAAGCCCGGCACACCCAGCTTTGCGGACCTGTGGCGGGCGTGCCGGAGCCCTAAAAAAGAACCACTTGATCGATGTGTTGAAGGTGTGTCCTGGCGATCGCTGATGGATGGCACTGGCTTACTTGATGGCAGATCGCGTATCGACGCAAACACCTCACTCGAGATCTCGTCAATGGTATTGTCAAGATCAGTTTCCTCTCCAAAGGAATACGATGGCACTGGATTGGATCGAGCAAGAGATCCGCTAGATCGAGCTCGACCACGGCCACTGCCACCATGAAGTCCGCCTAAAAAAGACTCCCGTCGCTTGGGCGAGCGATTCTTCTGGCCCGGTAGAGGCATAGGTGTGTCTGCTACGTCTGTGGCATCTTCCTCCGTTCGATTGGACTGAGGTGAAAGCAGCGCGTGGGTCGGACGCGCAGGTACATCGCCCATGTTGTCGTCATCCTCGCTGTAGCCGTCAATCATTTGCCGAGAGTCTCCGCCATCATGAGTGACCGGCATCTCTGGGTGGTCAGGCTCTCCTGGAAGAGTTTTAAGTGGCAGCAGCTGCTCCTGGTCGTTCATGTTCATAACGTTATCTCCATCGCTATCATCTTCGGATTCTTCTTCAGAATCGGAGGATATGACAATGGCAGCGGAGGGTTGGTTGACCGCTTCGGTAGCGTAAAGGGGCTGCTCAGGCGATGTGACGCCGTCCATCTGCGCCGCGGTCAAGGTTGATGGCTCCTTTTTGACCTTGACAAAGCCATCATCTGTACCATTCTGCACTTCGTCATTGCTATCCCCTTCATCGGTGAAGTTCCCTTCTTCGCTGTTGCTGTCACTGATGACGAGGTCTCGTGGCTCCTGTGGCTGGGCGTCCATCACAAGGTCCGGCTCTGCTGTTTGTATATGAGGCTCTGCAGCAAGCCGAGCGCTGGTGCTGCCAAGTTGCGCATCGCTGGCGAGGTCATCTTCGTTTTGATGGCCATCTGGCTCGCTCCCACTCTCATTCTCGCTCGAGCCAGAGGCCTCGCTCTCATCGTCTTGGAGACCGTTGGCATTCGTTCCTTCAGCGTCAGGTGCATTGGACTGGGTTGTGACCTCGCCAGCCTGGACGGCTGAGGCTGGCTGCTCGTCGTCATCGTCCTGATCTTCGCCGCTGCCCTCGTCACTTTCGGGAGAGTTGCCCTCACTTTCATCTTGCTCGTCCTCACTGTCGGAAGACGATTCCGCTCGGCGCTCTTCAGGCTCTGCGCCAGTCGCTGTAGGACGCGCATCGTCCCTGCCTTCGCCAGATGAATGCTCGCGCTCGAACTCTGACTGCTTGGCCTGGGAGTTCTGCGTACTAGCGCTGGCAGCACTGGCAGCTGCCTCCGCTTCTTCAGCTAATTGCTGCTTAGCTCGTGCGTCGTTGATCTCATACAGGCTGGGACCTTTCTTGATCGTCAGCGACTCGCGCTCAGCAGGCCTGACTTTCTTTGGCTTGATCTCGTGGTCGTCGTCGCTATCGCTACTTTCGTCGTCGCTGCTCTCGTCATCTCCTACGAAGGCACTGAAGCGCTGGAACGCCGCTCGAGTATCCAGCTTGCCGGAATTGGCAGCGCTAGGCTTGCTCGACGGAGGCTTGAAAGGCAAGTTCGAACTCCGTGGCAGCGGTCCAAGGCTAGAGAGGAAGCCCGAAGAGCGCTGAGGCACGACTGTAGCCGGCTTAGGTAAGTTGTTGCTCGTAGCGGCCGTTGATTGCGACACACCGACGTCCTTGGCTTGGGAATTAACATCAACTGGCTGTTTCTCGGAGTCACTAACATCACTGCTCTCGCCTTCTGGCGACGTATGCTCAGCGGCCTGGACAAGAGGCTCATTGGCAGTTTGTGATGTGGTCTCGATGACAGGAGGCGCTTGCTCGGAGGTCGCTGTCGCTGCGTCCTGAGCTTGCGGAGCAGAATCTCCATCAGAACTCGCATCAGCATCACCTTTGTCGCTTTCGTCGCTGTCTTGCAATGCCCGCCGCATCTGCTGCGGCGGCTGGACACCAGGCTCGCCAAGAAGCTGTCTGCCTTCCGGCTTGACAGCCATGCGCTCCTGCTGGGCACCACTCGCTTCTACAGCTTGAGCTTGCAAGGCGGGAGCGACTGCTTCGTCTTCGTCGTCCTCCGAGCTGGACTCATCATCACTCTCATCACTACTCTGTTCCTCCGGTCGCACTGATGCAGCTTCCCGAGCAGGACCCTCGCTGGCAAGTGGCGGGCGTATTGCTTCGGGAGCTCCAGGAATTGCTTGCGGCTCATTCAAAACGTCGGGCTCATCGCTTTTGCTGCTTGAGTCGCTCGCGCCACTGTTCCTGTCGCTTGCTTCACTGCGCTCGTTGACAGCGGCGGCACTGACAGCATTCTCGTCGACTGGTTGTTCTAAGGTCTTGGTCTCAACATGCATCCGCTCATCTCCATCCTCATCCGAAGAGCTCGATTCCACTTCCTCGTCCGCAGCCGTCGTCTGGGTCGCTGCAGCTGCAGGATGCATAACCGGCTTGGCATCGAAAGCCTCGTTCGCAGGTACGGCCTCCTCGGGTGAAGAACTCCGGCGGCTCATCACTGGCGCTTCCTTTGGCGCAGCTGGTGGCGATGGTTCAATCTGCAGCTGCTGCGGAACGCTTGGGGATGTGGCGGGCACAACGATCACCGGATCGGTCCGACATCCCATGTCTATCGTGGAATTCAGGCGCCGCTTCCTCTCCACCACGGGCTCTGGCTCGTTATCCTCCCAATGCTTCCTCGGCGGCACCATCAGCTTCGTCGCGGTAAGTCGGCGTAGAAGATCCGGATCACTCTTCCTGGCCACCAGGCTACGTTCCGTTTGCGCAGCCAATTCAGCATTGCTGCTTTGAGCTTCAGGTTCGTGTTGATTCTCTTCCTTGGGTGCAGCCGACGCGACCTTTGGCGCACGTTTGGCTCTCCGCTTCTTGCCATTGGATTCTGGCTTCGGTATCTCAGACGTCGCAGGCGTAGCATGGCTTGAAGGTTCCGTCCGGTGGTTGAGAGCAGGCGTCATCGACACTTCTGGTTGCGCAGAGGCCGGTGCATCGCCAATTTTATCCTCAGGTCTCTGACCGTTACCATCACTGCGTAGTGCTGACTGATCATCAGACCCAGACTTCGCTTTCCGACCCCTGTGCCGCTTGGCTTTGTGCTGTGGCGTCGCAGGTATGGCAGGTGTACTCTTGTGGCGAGGCTCGCTCTGCGGCTTCGGAGCAGGCGTGCTCGAAGCTCCTGGTGTCGCAGAGACCGTGACAGGGGCGCTACTCTGCAGTTGCACAGTCGGCTCAACAAGCTCCGTCCCAGCTTCAGGCGCATTATTGCTCTCGTTCCTGGGTGTTGCTGACGCAGCTTTTGGTGCGCGCTTCCGCTTCTTCTCTGTGCTTTTCGGCTGCGGTGTACCAGACGCCGCGGGCGTAGCATGACTTGACGATTCCGGCTTAGGAGGAGCAGGTGTGCTCGTCGCTGCCGGTCCCGCAGAAGCTGGCGAACTAGCGACGCTGGGACTGCCACCAGCGGCTTTGTTCTGCAGGGCTCTAAGACGCTTCCACTGGCCTTTGGACAATCCCTCTGGCTTCCGGAGAGTGCTTTGCGGAGTTTGCGACACACTGTGAGTCCGTTCCTGCGGTGGCTTCGGCGTCTCCTGTCCAGCGGAAGCTCGCGGCGTCGCATTGCCATGGCTCGATCCAAAAGAAGGTCGCGAAACCCCATCGCCGTTCCATTTTCGCTTCTTCGCAGACTCCTGAGTGCTCCCAGACCCAAGCACCTCGTGACCAAGGGAGCTGAACGATCGCTTCATCGCTCCAGGTCGTCGTGAGCGTTAACGAGGCCGCTCCAATCTTCCGGCGCAGAAAGTGGCGTTCCTTATTGGAAATGTTCCAAATGTACAGCGCCTTAGCAACAGCGTATCCAAGACATTGCTATACATATACAAGAAAGAACAACGAAGTGTGGACGATGCGGTACGGAAGGTGGAAGCAAGCGCGTCGTGTTCGTGGAAACAAAGTTTGACCTCGAGGTTTGAGTTTGGGGGTTCGACAGGGGAGGGGTGGTCAGTGGTCGCACGGCCCAGGCTGGCGGAAAGTGCTCAAAATGTGACACGTTCTTCGCCTGGGACCAAAGAAGGACGATAGACAGGGATTGCGAGACTGTCGATCGATGCATGGGAGCTTGGGATCAAACGCGAAGACGACGACAGACTGATTGCACTTCACAGATCGTACAACAAACATCGAGAGTCCGACTTGCACTATCTACGTGACTCCATTCAACATCAGGATATCCTCTTCTCCCTCCATATGTCCGTTCACGAGCCCATTAACCTCGTCGACCGCTGCTCCGCCTACAGCATCCATCTGCTGAAGCGCCCAAAGCAGCACGAACCTCTCCTCAGAAACCTTCTTCAACCTCTCGTAATGCCGTTGCGTATAAGCCTTCAAGCCATCCAACACATCCTTCATACTCTCCTTGTCTCTCTTTTCAACAGTGCTCAGCTCAGCCATCGCACCTGCCAGCTCTTCGTCCGCGTTCGGTGCTTCACCATTTCGCCGCCGGCGGTTGCGCAGATTGAGCAGACGATCTTTGGGCACCAGGCGCAAGACAGCGTACAATATATGCTGAGCAGTATTGTGCGTCCTCCCATTCGCATTCCAGTCCCGCACTCTTCGCAGAAGATTCCAGAGCTGGCTGTCGCTCAAGCTAACGATGACTTCGTCGACTTCTTTCTTGCCGATGTAGCTGCCCGGCTCATGGGATCCGTCTACCACAGCACTGAAAAGCTCGAGTAGCCGTTTCGGGTGATTGAGCTGAAGCGCCAATGTGATAGCTTCCCGGTAGTTGTTTGAGCGCATGTAGTTTTGTAGCTCTTGGTCCTGCTCAACACGTTGTGTGGATTGCTGGGTGGTCGCGAGGGCAGTGGCAGCGGTGGTATCGTGCCAGAAAGTTAGGGTGCTGTCTGCGGAGCCAGAGACGAGCTCTAGCGTCGGCTCATCCAAGCTCTCTTCCTTGTCCCCTTCTGCATCTGGCATGCTCTCGTCTTGCGCATCTCGTCGTTTCCGATCCTCAGCAGACAGCACAGCCGGTGGTTTCACCGCTAGCGCCCAGACACGATCGATGTGATTGTCAAGCGTAGCAGCACACTCTCCACTCTGAGCATCCCACACCTTCACCAGCCCGTCTCCAGCAGCACTAGCCACTTGCACCCCTCTGCTGCTCTTACTCCTGCCCTCTTTCGCAGGCGGAGGCAGCCACACAACTTTCAGAACACTGTTCGCATGCCCTTCAAACGTCCGCAGACAGCTGTAGTCACTCAGACTCCACACCCTCACAGTCTTGTCGCCAGAGCCCGTCACTACCATTCCCTTTGCAGAACTTGCACCTCCACTCTCACTCGTGGTCAAAGCAGGCATGCCCGGTGGCGAAAATGCAACAGACCACACACCGCGCTTGTGACCGCGAAGGACGCCGATCGACTCACCAGACTCGACATCCCAGATCTTGACCGTGCGGTCCTGACTTGCCGAGGCAAAGAGGGAGGACGTGGAAGAATGAGACGTAGCAAGCGCGTTGATGTCTTTGTCGTGCGCTTTACGTGTGTAAGCCGCTCGAGGTGCTTTGCCTGCTTGAGCCGCAATGTCCCATCGTTTGACAGTCTTGTCCTGACTGCCCGTTACCAGCCATTTTGGCTGATGCTCGAGCGGTCTCTCATATTCTTTCGAGCCTACAGTGGGCGCAGCGGAAGGTAGGGAAACAGCACCAATGCTTTCCGCGTGGCCGGTGAACGTAGCGTAGCATGTATAATCGTTCTTCGCAGGATCTAACCGCCAAAGCCTCGCTGTGTTGTCCTTGGCACCCGTTGCGAGCCAGTGGCCTGACCAATCTACGGAGAGGGTGATAATGATGTCGGTGTGACCTTTCAGTAAAGCAATGTCCGCCCCGAAATACGAGGAACTGCCGGACGTGTCCAGCGAGACCAGTCGTATATCTTCCAAGTTGGTAGCGAGAGCGAGGAGATTGCGCTCTGCGCCAATGTACGCCAGATCAATAACTTCATCGTGCGTGCCTGAAATCCGACGGAGGACCGGTAATGGCGGTATTTGTGTATTGGCAGGGTTGAGCTTCGAAAGCGGTTCCAAGGCATGCAGAACGAGAGTCTGATCCGCATGGACAGTAAGTAGGAATGGCAGGCTAGGGTGATGTAGAACGTCCAGTATGGCCTCGGTCTCCACACCCTGGGGCTGCTCCTGTGTGATCTCACTGCCGGTCTCAGTACCCCAAATGCGTAATCGCGCAGTCTCGCCACCGGTGTAGAAGCAACGTCCGCTTTCCAGGAAGCCTGAGCTCTCCACACCTTCTAGCACCGCTACCGTCGATTGCTGCTGCCATGCCCTCGCATCCCAGAGTATTGCCGTCTTATCTCTGCTTGCTGACAGCAGCATTCGCAACTCCGGGGAGTAGCTCAAACTCCTCACGACCGACACATGCGCGTCCAGCGTAGCGATGCTCTTGCTCTTGTGCAGATCCCATATTTTGATTTTGCCGTCTTCACCGCCAGATGCTAGTCTGTATCCTGCCGTGGCCTCGTCCTGCTGTACCTCCTCCGCTTCGGCGTTGCGCTGCTTGCTCTTCCGCTTCTTGCTCTTGGTGCTCTGTTCGGCGTCTGCGGGATCGACCTGGAAGAAATGCAGCGCAGAGATGAGGCCGCTATGGCCGTGAAAGGTATGCGTGGTGTAGCCTCCTCGCAAGTCCCAGACTTTGATCGTCCCGTCCGCCGAGCCAGTCGCGAGCAAAGAGCTAGTCGAGTCCACTGCCGCCGTGACCACAGGCGTAGTATGCGGCTTTAGCGTCCGTAGTAATCGCGCGTCAATCGCATTGTCGAGAGTCTGAGAAGGCTGAAGCGCATATATGCGCATGGAGAGCGATCGCGAACATAGGACAAGGTAGCTCGCATCAGGTGTCAAGGCCAAGGTGGTGATCGCTTCGCCGTCCTACCATCTTGGTCAACTGTCAGTCCAAGACTCGTCACATCCCTTTGCGTGCGCTTACTCCTTCTATCCGCGCCAGATGCGCTCCCGTGTCCAGGTCTGTGAGCAATGCCTCTTCGCCCAAGCAAGTCGCGAGTAGCTTGCCATCTTCGCTGATCGCGACGCTGCCGCCAGTGTAGATGGGTTGGATGATGTTGGTGGGCTCGAACGTCGTCATACTCCGTGATGCCATGGCTCTGGCCTGTACACGTACGCAGAGGAGAATATATCGAGGTTGGTCGGAGATCGATTGGCGACCGCGCATTTTCACGTGCTCGAACTTTTTCTGCCACACGCTTTCACCGCCTGTTCGGCGATCGAGCCTTGCCTCTTTGGGAAGCAGCGAAAGGGCCGTGCATTCAAGTCTTCATTTCGAAACTACATATACAGGAACCCATCACAACGCACAATGCACGCCCCTGGGAAGCCTAGGGGTACGAAGACCTCTTCCAGCTGACACAAACGCCAATGTCGAAACACTTCCAGTACACACAAATTTGAGATGGGTTACTTCGAGGTGGCCATGCCATCTCAACCCTTGACATCCTTGATCGTGATCAGAATGTTCGGTGCACACTCCGACACCCTCTCTCGCCACTTCTCGTGGCAGACATTATCGTCCCAGATCGCGATGGAGTCGATCGTCTTTGGACCTAGCTTCGCCTTGAACTCGATGAGGAGTCTTGCCACAGACGCCAGGCTTGGGGTCCCTGGAATCAAGAAGTCAGCGAACGCCCTTAATACGTCTCCGGAATCGCTTACCTAGTAATGCAAGGCCCACGTCCGAATGCTCATTCACCGGTAGGATTAGACGATTATCCCACGCCGGCATCGACTGCAATGGTGGATGAGGCTTCTCGAATGCGAGCTTGATCGTGGCCGCGGTATCGTCGTTGATGACCTTGCTGATGAGGACGAAGTTTAGGTTCTATACTTTGGCATTGCTGGTCGCAGACACCTGGTGCATCCAGGTCAAGCCAATCACTTGACTCCAGCTCTGCAGTGGGATAAGAGGCTCCGTGGAGGGCCACCCTTCCATAGCAGCTTTTCCCTTTGGACTGTATGCACTGTGAATGATGATCACACCCTTGTTGACCTCGAAGTACGTCGAGTACTCGCCTCCTGTGGGCTGCGGACATGGATCCATCAACACAAGCGTGGAAGGACTATGATGGAGCTTGCTTACCTGGTACTGGATACCACCGACGCTCGATCGCTCTTTGTGCTCCCACTTCACGTATTGTAATGGCGGCGTTGTCATCGGTATCTCCATCATTTTGAAGACTTCTTTCAACCCTTCAAGGCGGCGCCTTGTCATATCGTCATGACGAGAGATTTGTGCTCGCCAGCCCAGGGATACCATGTCGCTAATGTCGTTATGGCTCGCACTGGTACTAGGCTGGTCTCCTGACGATACTGATATCTGCATCTGATGCAAGAGTTTCCTGCCGGCGGCGACATACGCATCCCAGCTCCTGCCTCCCGAATAATTTGGCCGTTCGATCCGCCTGGAGAGGCCATGCTCATCCTCAGTGTCCTCAGGATGGCCATCCTCGTCACCAACAGCTACTTTTCGCGCCTCCAAAACAACGCCGTTGTTATTGGTGCGGCCAGTGTCGGACTTGCAGGCGAAGTCAGCGGTGGTAGCAGCCTGCGTCCTAAAGCCAAGCAGGAGAGTCCATATTACGACTGAGACAATGCAGATCAAAGCCTTGAGGCGGACCTCTCGCTGCAAGATCGCCATCAATTGCGCCTAACGGTGGGTGGACGACGTTGTCGTTGGGAGGCTCAGTCGGTCAAGTAAATAGAATCGCATGTGGCCCAGGGTGTGCAAGCCGTGCTCGCAGCAGCTTCGACTTGCGAGGATGCCCATGAATGCAGAAGAAAGCTCACAGGCTCCAGTGTTCAAGGCTGCTTTTTGAAAGACAGTGCTGTGTACGTGGTATGCCAGCTCAAGATTGACACACTGACATGGGAAATGCATGCGCTTGGTGGCAGAACACGAGACTGCATGCGCCAGGCTCTTGTATAATACCATTACTGTCCTTGCCTTGACCTCAACGACAACCCAGAGATCGTCAGCATAACCAAAGCGGATGCCAACATGCTCTCTGTGCTAAGAGAGAGACGAAATGTAATCCGGAGCTGCTTGGTGCTTGTACTGATACTCTACCTCGGGTGGACTTGTAGCCAGCATAACACACAGGTCACGACTCCAGCGGACTCGCCGGTCCATTACGAGTATGCAAGAAACACTAGCATAGGCCTTCGGAAGCGAGCGGACTCGTCGGGGGACGATCCTGCCGACAACGACGACCAGCCGTCATACCGTTACAACCCACAGTCAGGCATCGAGCTGCTTGGACCATCGTTCGAGAATGACCACACCTGGGCCCAATATGTTGCGGACGGAAAGAAGTACCTCAAAGCGATGAAAACACCATGGGAACAAGGCCTCAAGGAAGATCTCAACATGTACATGACACCTCACCAGTCCTTCCAGAGCTTGAAACATTATGGCTGGACTGAAGACAATATTCCGCCCGGGACAAAAGAACTTCCATTCGCTGCCGGCCTGCAGAAAGCGTACCAGAGCCTAGGCATACCTTTGGAGACGCCGCCAAACGTGCATGTCGGCATGAGACATACTGAGGACACGGGTAAGCAGCCCACATTTGAGGTCAGTACATGTCCCATGCAGAACGAACGTCCTTTCAGCTGACAATGAAACAAGGCCACAGAAGGCTACTACGAGTACTACGTCAATCCGACGAAAGGCCTGATCACGGTTCTCGCAGCCTTTGGTCCCAGATGGGAGGCCAAGGAAGAAGACTGGCCCTCAGACAAGCGGATAGTGCCACTGGAGCATTGGTCGAATCTGACATATCTAGTCTGGCAGAAGCTAGTAGGCCATGCTCGAATGAAAGACCTGAAGTACGTTATGGTCTCCGAGGTCACCGACGACGACACCAAGGCAGCCATTAAGACGGCTTTCGAGAAGAGTGACCCTTCAAATAATACGATACCGGAGGGTTTGGGTAACAAATTCGAAGTCAACTAGCAAAACGAAGCAGCTCTTGGACTGTTGGGCTGTCCTCTGGTGCGCGGGACGGCGAGGCTACTGTATCAGCATAAGCAGTTTTTAGGGGACAGGAGGTTGATTAAGTCGATTGAGATTTGGGATGAGAGAGTGAAGAAGGAATAGCGGAATGACCTGTCGCTGGTCCATATGAACATCTTGATCACACTAGAGGGCTAGTCCCGAGTTTGACCGAGACAGCTCGATGACATGAACTACAAAGGGGCTCTATTGTGATGAACGGTGGGCTGGAGTAGCGGCGTTGAGGCGTTGAGGCGTTGAGGCGTTGAGGCGTTGAGGCGTTGAGGCGTTGAGGCGTTGAGGCGTTGAGGCGTTGAGGCGTTGAGGCG
>JAKLLW010000024.1:0-82238 GCA_022814695.1 Neocatenulostroma microsporum
GGTGCTGATTGTTGTGATCGCGGTGAAGGCCATTGATCCGGGATTGGCGAAACAGCCGGTGGCTGTACTGCAGGACTCTGTGGACTTGGATGATCCAAACTCGGCTCTGGGGACACTGCCGAATGTCTCGCTACCCACCCTACCCCTTCAGCTTGGGTCCCTCTTACTGGCATATCAGGCGGCCGGTCTCGTTGCCGCAAAGCATCAAGTTGTCCTTGCATTCGATGTCTAGCCTCTGGACCCAGCGTCGGCTCCGCCTGCATTCCATTGACCTCCTCATCATCTTCCTCAATGTCGCTGACTTCATCTGCCACGTCCTCCTCATCTCCATCCTCATCCCTCCATCCAGCCTGCACATCCGGTCCAGGACTGTGCACATCCTCACTCCTCCTCACCACCGCCTCATCCTTAACATTGGTGTCAACATGCACCGGACTCACCGTCCTCTCCGCCGCACTGCTAGCCCCCAACGGCCAATTCTCCCTCTCATGCAACCCCGTCCCATCCATCTCATTAATCTCACTAATACTCATCTTGCGCTCATCCTCCTGCATCTTCTCCCTCGTGCTATTCCACCGCTCAATCATGCGACCATGATTGCGTAACGAAGAGCTCCCAGAGGAGAAAGTGGAGACAGGCATCTTGGGTCAATCCTTGTCGTCCCCGGCGAAGGCCCGCACTTAGCGATGCGTAAGCGATCTCAATGTCTCATCGACCACCCTGAAGCCGATGCGGCGGTAAAGGTTTGGTGCGCGACCACACAGCACAAGACGGTGACCTGCTGCTCGTGCAACACCCACGATGTCTTCCAGGCCGAGGCGTGTCAGACACGCTCCTTTCAGATCGTCGGTCGAGGTGGTAGCGCGAGGCGCGCCCCAGCTCAGCTGAATCCTCCTTAAACTTGCAGCAATTTCGCAAATCGTCTCTCTTCCAACAGCATCAACATCTTGGTCGTTATCGTAGAGTCTACGTCACCGCTGATCATGTGAGAATAGTTATGGCATGGGCGCAGGAAACAGATCAAGAAACGAACTGAGACACATCGATCCCTCCTCTCTGGGTCGCGTCCCGAAAAAGGCACGCCCAAGAAGTCTATTTTAGGCTCGCGCGGAGATCGTCGCAGATCTGCCGGCAGCCTCAGGCCGACCGTAACCTTCACCACACCGGCGGATGCAGTGCCAACCATGAGTAGGAACAAAGGAAGGCTTCAAGAAATGGAGCCTTGGTCAAGAGGCTCACACACTTCGTACCAACGATGAGGAGATGTTGTTTGGGCGTCCATCAAAGTTGTACACATGTATATACATGACAGTATATGTACTCATATCCACGTACATATCCATCATCACATCGTCTCATATACCCATTCCCAGCCTTGTCCCATCTCACGCAGTTCTGTCTTGAGCAGGCCCATCCTTAGCATCGTAAACAAATCCAACAACCTTCCTCCCCATCTTCCTCGGCGGCGGCACAACAACATGATCACAAGCCTGCTTGTTCGACGCCGTAAGACTCTTCGCCAACTCCCCCATAGCCTCCACCATCTCTCTTTGTCCAGCCATCAAATCTTTCACCTGACTCGAAAGGGCATCGGCTCGTTTGTCATTCGCTTCAGCTCGCTTATCGCTGACCTCGAACCTCGCATCCGTGGTACTTCGTTGGTTCTTTTGGAGGTCGGCGAGAGCGCGGACTTGATCCGATGTCTGCGAGATAGAGATATGCATCTTGCTCTGGCTGGCACTATGGTTGTCGCGGAGCGATTTGACGTGTTGTGCATTGTGCTCGGTGACTGCTTGGATCTTGCTAAGGTGGGAGGTGAGAGCGGACATGATGAATTTAGGATTACCGGACCCTGGACTTTCATCTCTGGATCGCTCAGCGTTCCGCTCAAGGGAGTCGTGGATGCGATTCAGTCGTTCGGTCAGTGGCGTGAAATCAATGTCGGTCGATGGCGGTGGTGGAGCTGATTTCTGCGCTTCGAGAAGAGCATGGATGTGTTCAGCGTTGCTCTCCGTCGCTGACCGAATGGACTCGAGATGCTCGGTCAATGGTGTAAAGTCCACTTGCTTCGCTGAGGCCTCTTTGTGCGCCTCGATGAGCGCCTCCAGATGCTCGCCAAGCACGTCGAATTTGCCACTTAAAGGCGATCCATCTTTCTGCGCGTCCACAATCTCCTTCAGCTGCTCCGAGTCATACTCTGCCCACTCCCGCAAAGCTTCCAGATGCTCACCCAGCCCATCAAACTTCTCGATCATCGATGTCAGAATCGCAGGGTTGTTACTGTCCCAGACAGCGTTGCGAAGTCGTTCTTGAGCGTCCACGATCTGCTTCAGTTGATCGTTCTGCTTCGCGGAGGCAGTACTGATTGCCTGGAAATACTCTGCATGGCCATCAAGCTTGTCCGCAAGGGGTGCGAAGTCCATCTTGGGCGGCGCATTTGCTTCGACAGCGCCCCTCGTGGCTTCCATCTTCTCAAGTAATGGCTGCAGATCCACCTTCGCCTGACTCCTGGCATATCGATTGCCCTCTTCGATAGCATGGTAGATCTGCTCCAAGTGCTCGCCAAGCGGAGCCAGACTCTTCTCTGCTGTGTCACCAGCTCCAGCCCCAGTTCCCGAACTGGGTGGGCGCTCGTCTTCGCCACCGCTAGCAAACCCAACCAGCGCTTGCATATGGGCTGACTGCTGGTCAATCGCTGTGTGGATTTTCTCCAAATGTTCCGCCAGCGGCGAGAGGTCAAGTTGGAGCTGCACGGGCGCTTCTTTGCCCCAGAACGGTGTCCCAGGCTTCGAGTCGGGTGCTGTACCTTCTTCGAGCAGCGCCCTGATTAACGCCGAGTTCTGCTCAACGGCTTCTTGTACACGCTCTAATCGGTCCGTAAGCGGCGAGAAGTCGATTTGCGGTCGCGCTTGCTGCTGCTCTGTGAGCTTCTCGAGTCGCTGCGTGACGGGTGAAAAGTCGATCTGTGGTCGGGCCTGCTCGGTGAGCTTCTCCAGCCGCTCTGTCACCGGCGCGAAGTCGATAGCCTGTTGCTGCTCGGAGAAGTCCTTAGCACTGTCTTTGCGATCGCTTGCAGCGCTTTCCATCAGTGACTGTATGCGATCCAGATGAGACGAAAGCTGCGACATATTAAGGTAGTCATTTCGTTGTCCTTTTGCGAGTGTCTCAAGTGTCGACCGTAGCTTCTCA
Source organism: Neocatenulostroma microsporum (assembly GCA_022814695.1). Classification (NCBI taxonomy): domain Eukaryota; kingdom Fungi; phylum Ascomycota; class Dothideomycetes; order Mycosphaerellales; family Teratosphaeriaceae; genus Neocatenulostroma; species Neocatenulostroma microsporum. Next base: position 3,190 of record JAKLLW010000024.1, read on the forward strand.
TCGTTTTCATGCTGTCTTTTCGCTAAGCCCTCAACATGCTCTGAGTTTCTGGCTAGCAAGTCGTTCATGCGACCCAGATGAGACGAAAGCTCACTCATGTCGAAATATCCTCCTGTATCGTCGCGTGGTTTAGACTCGACAGGAGCTTGCTGTTTCTGCGCAACTGCGGCAATCTGCTCCGTGTTCCTCTCAGCCTCCATCATGCGTTCAAAGTACTCTTCCAGCTTCGAGATCTCATTCCGCATCCCCTTCGCTTCCTTCTTCACCTGCTGTCCCACAGCATTACCTAGCAGATCCTGACTCGCGGGCGAACTTCCACCCATCATGTTGCCCTGCGCATCTTGTACAGGTATGATGCCTTGCGCCGCCCCGCCAAGACCGTTCTCCTTCGTATCCGAGAAGGAGATGTACATCCACTTGCTCTTTAGGTGCGCAAAAGCTGGGTGCTTCCATGCTTTTTGCAGCAAGTCCGCAGACTGGAAGCTGAACAGCTGCGGGCCTGGACGTGTACACTCCGGGAAGTTAGATTGCAGGAGGAGCCACCATTCGTTCGCTATGTACGCCGACGCGAACGTGAGGAGATAACGAGATTTGAGGTCGTCGCCCTATCGATGCGCGAGCGGGAGTCAGCATTCCACAGCCATGGTACCGGGTACGTTATGCGCACATGGCTGCACATACCCGTGTCGCATATGCATAGAACAGGTTCCCATCTACAGCAGGCTTCGCATCTTCGCCGAGTAGTGGCTGGCTCACTGGCCTCATGTTCGGTGTCGGCGACGTAGGAGGACGCTCAGCGCTCGCTTTGCCTTTCGTGGGCGTTGTTGGAATCGCATCTCCATTCTCACCATTGTTGTTCACTTGAGCGTTCGGGATAGTCTTGAGGTTGCCAGTCGTGCGCCGCCGTTTGGGACTGAGCCAAGACCTGCGCGAGAAGTATGAGCGACCATGCCGTGCCTCGGTGAGTATGTTCATCGTTTCGGTTCCCCTTGGGTACTCACATCTCTGGAGCCGCATGGGATTATCGTAACGGCGGTGGTGATGTAGTATAGCGTTCAATAAAGTCTATGCGCAACGTGCGAGATTACATCGTGCAGAAATATACGTCCAAGCGGAATACATGGCATCGACCATGCTATGCGCTGACCGCAACATCATCGTAAGGACAAGGAAAAGCACACAGGGTGGCAGGGAAAGCTCACCAAGCTGCCGGCTTGACAGCGGTGGCAGCTTGATCGAGGAGCCGAGTGACGTGCGGGCTGCGACGCCGTTGGTTCGGTTGCTTGCCGAGAAGGCTTGCGTGACTGCCACATGGCGAAGCTTGGCTCTTGCGAATGCAGACAAGGAAGCCTTGAACCCTCCATCGGTGCCTTCTCGGACATCGGAGCAGTGGATGACGAGTCTTTAAATCGCAAAGTTCTCGGTCTGATAATGATGCGCCCAGTAAGAGTGCATGCATGAATCTTCGGAACCACGATACTAGGATAGAAAGGCATTCTTATCGATCGTAGGGTTAGGGTTTGGGTAAGACCCATCTCGAGGACTATTCAGCAGATACGTTACCTTGCCGACACGGGACATGAGCTATGAGCCTTACAGTGCGTCGATACTGCCGTCCTGGAATTGATTGCGTTGTTTTCGTGTCCGTCGCTGCAGTATTGCCGTCGCTATCGTGGTTCGTGACTTTTGTTGGTTCGCAACATGAAGCTTCCCAAGAGCGCCTACGCCGCGCCTTACCCATGGCTGGTCATACTCGTGAGCAAGATCACTGAAGTGTTTTTCTAACACGGTCGCGCCGTCGATCATCAAAGGGTAATATATATAATGCACGCGAGCTGAAGAGACGAAAGCGACATCGTGGGGATGCTCTCCAAAGGCAAGCACGTGTAAACTCATGCTATAGCAACATCCTCTGGCCCGATTCTCTCACACCCATCTCACATTCCTTGTCCCCAAGCCGAAGCACGAGATATCACGCAGATACTGTAGAGCGCTCATCCTCTCCAACCTGACCATCCTCCACACCCGGATATCTGGACTGCAGTCTTCCGGCTAGTCACGGAACGACTTCATGGGCAGGGATACCTCAACTCCATTGCCCCCGTCCGTGACAAGCGACGCAGGCCTTTCATGAACAGCCACCGCTGGACCTAGATGAATGCGTAGAATTATCGGGAACTACACTCATACCGCCGCGTGAGCGCAGAAGCGTGGTCTTGGCGGTGGGACTCCGTTCACAAGTATGCTCGATCAAGAGCCCATGAGACTGGTCGCAGTCGCAATCAGCTTTGAGTGAGGCCTGTTGGTGACATCATCTGTGCTCTTAGGACGTCCGCGGCTGTCATAAGCATTGCACCGCCGGAAGTGGAATTCGACGTAGTGACCCAGGCTGCCGTAGTCGGAAGCAGCGGTAGAGTGAGCTCATGACCGGGTGATATCGTCGCCAGCGTCGTCTGGGTTTCCCAGCTGTAGACCGTGAGGTTGGGTGGACGCGAGGTGGATTGGTTTTTGTCCAGCGCAGTAGTTGCGGCAATACGCTTCGATGTCGCTGTCGAGGTGACGCCAGTGAGGCCGAATATCAGCAGCATTATACTATTGATGGCGTTAAGTGTCATTCCAGAGGTGGTCCACTGTCGTGCTTCTCCGTATGCCATGGTGCTAGGTCTTAGCTATCCAGCCTTTGGTGCTTTGTATGTGATGTAGCGTGGGTTCAGACAAGTAGATATTGAATGTCTCATAGGAGTGAAGGAGTAGTTGACGATAGGAGTCAATGCTCCTTGTAGCAGGGTCTTCGGGCGACGTCCTCATCTCCGACCCGCGCGAAAGCTTGCGAGGCTGCAGCGAACCTTGGTAGATACACAAACACGTGAAACGAGTAAAGCACTGGGGGTCTGTTCGTGGTCAGCTGTGCGCAACTCATCGAGATGGAACAACACAGCAGTGAAGTTCAGATGCCCAGAAAGAGAGGCTTGGGTAAATATATGATATGCTGCAGTACTATCTCGACTCAAAAACGCTCATATCATGTTCCGGATAATTGCAGTACCCTGCTCAGCGAGCCATCGCAGATGCTTTCCTACCGTTGCGTGCCCGTCGACGTACCAGCTGACTGCGGCCACCAAGGAGGTGGAGACAGCAACCCCAGTGATCGCGATATTGCGGTCGGCTCTTGCAGTTCTCTCCATATGAGTCTGCACCCGCCTCTGAGCAAACCCTCCCACGGCGTTCTCGTTCGGAAACGGGTGGTCCGGCACGGGTTTGTCCAGGAACTTGCAAAGTGGCTCCCTGCAGCACTCTATCAGCATCCATGTTACCTCCACCAATCTCGCAACCCGCCACTTACCAACCATCCTGCACCGTCCAGGCCAACCACTCCTTTCCCTGCTTCCTGCACTGCGCTTCTAGCTCAGCATAATGCCTCTCATACCCCACCTTACCATGCTTCTTGAAGTCCCAATCGTACAGCGCCCGGGGGTTCCAGACTACGAGCCGCCAGATCCAGAAGCATTCACTCTCGAAGCAAGCCCGAATAATAGAAGGCCAGTCCGTCCAAAGCTTATCTATGGTGTTCGCCTGGGACTCATACCATGCATCTATATCGTTCCTGCGATTCAGGACCACCTTGGCATCTGGGTAAGCGCGTAGCAATTCCGGTCCGAAAGCGGCGCATGGAAGGTCAGTAATTGCGCCGCAGTGGCCGAGTACTTTGTCGAACTCTTGGCGGTTCAGGAGAGAATGGTCCTGGTGGCTTTGGCTGTACTTGGCTATCGAAGACCGGGTCCATTGAGGAGCTGCACTAATGTCGTCGCCGACGACTTTCCAGCCATGGTAGACGTCCCCGTAGCCGAGCTCTTGGAGAGCGAGTTGGAGAGAGTCGGTGCCTGTGCGGCCCAGTCCAAGAGCGAGCACCTGAAGTGGACGGTCGCGGGTACGATCAGGCTCGCGGAGAGGGTAGATGGCCTTGAGGAGAGAGATGGGGATGAGGTCGGACATGATGAATTGTTACCGCAGAATATTCGGTAGTAAAAGGCGATAGTCTTTGAGGGTGAGGTGACAGAAGGGATTTAACTGCCTACCGTCCTGCTACCATCACTGCTACCACTTGTTCGACGTCGCGTTCGCATTCGTCTTTTGACACACTTGCTTACTATCCGCTCCTTCCTGTCAGCTCGGACTTTCGCAGAGTTCATAGGGCAACTTAGGGCGAAGTCGAATCAATCGTAGGTGCCATCAATGGGTTGGCGGCGCACAGAGTACGTAACATTAAGACATCTGGGCTGTTTGCTGGAAGTTCAGTGATCGTGGTGGGGAGAGGAAGATGTGAGGAAAGGATTCATTCGAACGTTGCCTCCTGCGTCATCACGTGCCGTGCATGACTCAAACACCTCCGCTCGCCGCAAACCGCGCTAGTGAGCGCGCAGCTTGGAGTTTCTGCACTTGCCAGACCAACGTAGTCCTCTTCATACTTACCTGTACGTACCATCCATACCCCTACGTTTTACCAATTCCTCCAAACATCAACTAACTCTCAACAGTGTTGCGAAGCGGCTGCTCACGAATAGCTTGCTTCTAGCGGAGCCTCCTGCATTGCACAGTGCGGCGAGGCATCGCTACGAGTCTCCTTCGGGGGCCTCGATGGCGCAATTTTTGATGGTCTTCCATGTGCAGCATGCACACTCTTTCATCAGATGCTTCAGCTTCGTGCTGGAGCCTGGAGAAGGTAATGTATATCTATCCGAAAGTGAGCTCGTCGCCGCTCAGAGATGGCGGAATGTCATGGGTGTGAACCGGCCACTTGCCCTCACTGGCGAGGGACACGGAAGCAGTCGACCACCGATTGTCTGGAAGTGCTGCCGCCTGCCAGGTGTAAGGTTAGTTGCAGTGATACAGTGGCCTCACCGACTCGTATCTCACCGAGTCCCTCAACGCCGATTTGCAAGCTCGGCGACGACCATCAGCTATCGCGGGAACGATGACGACGACGCTGCTCAACTGAGTACACCCGGGCTACTCACATGCTTACCCAGTGATTGCCTTTAGTCTGGACACCCTTTGGTAGGCACGATGCGGACATCGACGCCAGAGCAGTAGACCGCAGCACGTACGCTGAAGGGCGCCTATCAGTATCTCGACACGCAGCACCTCCACGAAAGTTATATACCAGCTACAGCCGACGTACTGAACGAGTTTCACCAAGCAACTGTCAGCAGCAGCAAGAGCACAAGCTGCCAATGCATCACATCCTTCGTACCTGCAATGGAAGATGCACATGGACCATGCGTCACAGCTCGGACTTCCACAAGCTGGGCGGATTCGAGAAGAAAGAGAAAGAGAACGAGCATTGGCAATGAAAAGATGGGCCACTACACAGCAAAGGGACAGAGAAACGGTCGATTAGGAGTCAGGTGACGGGAAGGCGTGACGATCTTGAGAAAGACGTAGACACGAGAGTTCGCACAGCACATGGGCAATGACTGAATGGAAATGAATCAGACCTTCAAGACCATGATCCTTCTGAGTCTATGTAAGGGACGTATTGATGCTACACATCGAGCTCGAGGCCGCATGCGACCCTTCACACATCGCGCTACGAGCCTCCATATGCAGCCAAGTTAGGCGCGTAGCTTAACGAGCAAGACGACAGCGATGGCTCCAACCCCTTTAGACGGCTTTACTTTCGACGAAGATGCCCTCGCATACTGCCGGCTCGAAGTCACCGCTCGGACGAAGAGGGCCACATCTTGCATTACAGGCTTGACAGCCCGGCTAGAACGCGCAGACACAGATTCGCCACAAACCAGAGACACCGCTTGAATATCTCAGCGTACACCTTCACACCGCTATCGCTTCTACAAGATCGGCAACCAAGATGAAATGTCTACTCGTGCTGGTGTATTGGGTTACATTTGCACTCGTCCGCTTCTTCTATAACAGTCCCAGGTATGCTTCCAAGCGCATGCGCAAAACCCTCGAAGTCTTCCCTTTTGGGACACAACTACGGATCATGTTTGCCGACTCCTGGCTCCATATACTGGTGGTACTTATCCCGGTCGGCTTTGCGGTCTACTACGCGAGGATCAATCCAATCGCGATATTCTTCATTAATTTTGCGGCAACGGTGCCCTCAACGATAACTTTAGCCACGTCTGTGGATGCGATCATCAAATGGAACGGCGAGACGCTAGGTTGTCTGATCTCGACGACCTTCAGCAACGCGTCCCAGTTGATAACATCGATACTGTTGCTTCGAAGTCCGCAAATCACTGTTCTGCAAACGTCTCTCGTGGGTGCGGTCCTCAGCAACCTTCTTCTTATGCCTGGGCTCTGCTTCTTTTTCGGTGGCGTCCAGCGAACTGAGCTGTCCTTCAATGTCGCAGTTGCTCGAACTACGGGCGAACTACTACTCATCGCCATCCTCAGTCTCCTGGTCCCGACTGCCGCGCAAGCCTTGGCACACACGACCCAGCATGGTGTCTTGCAGCAATCAAGGGGATCTTCCGTTGTACTACTGGTCTACTACATACTCTTCATGTGGTTTCAATTAATAACGCAAGTCGCCATGTATACAGTGCCTTCACAGAAGGTGCCCAAGAAGTCTCGCGAGAAACAACCCGGTGAAGCTTCTCGCGGTATTGCTACCATCGGCGCAGGCTCGGGAGCTGCTACCGTCGGCGGCCAGATCACCCAGACTACGTTGGTCCACGAGAATGATGAGGAGGAGGAATCCGATCTGCCACGACTTCCGCTGCTGACTGCATTCGTTGTCGCAGCAGCCTCGACCGCACTACTCACCTTCAACACACTGTTCGCCACCAACAGCATTCAAGGCTTAATGGAGCGTCTTGAAATATCGGAGACTCTTTCTCGGCATTGTCATTATACCCATGTTGAGCAACGACCCCACCATGGTCATCGTAGCGGTCAAAGATCTCATGTTGGGCCTGACACTCGGCAAAGGCGTGCAGATCACGTTGCTTGTTACTCCGTTCATTGTGCTGCTAGCCTGGATGATGGGTATCTCGTCGATGACCCTCAGCTTCGGCAACTTCGAGACGCTCATCATGCTTGCTAGCGTGCTCGTGGTCGACTATATTGTACAGAGTGGGAAGAGCAACTAGCTTGTCGGCGCACTATTGGTGGCTGCATATGTCATTGTGAGCGTGTCAGCATAATATATACCCACTGTGGCGGCAACATGAGTGTCGCATACGTCAAGCGCAGTGGATCATGATAGAGACGCAGAGATTTGGACGCGAGATGAGCTTAGTCTGGATGTGTTTCATCCCAACCGGCGACGCTCATGCTCGGTAAGGTGGTTCATGCGAGTACACGACAGATGTATCGGAAGGGTCAAGAAGACTCGTAAGCTGGCCACAACTGCACACAACGCCTCTTATGGCGCCTTTTGCTACGTGGTACGAAGAAGTCGATAAAGCAGACTTCCGTGCGTGTTTAGCACATCAACATACCGACGTCGTGGGAGATGGGAATGGAGCGGCGACAACCAGCATACCGAGAACATCAGGCTGCGTTGTGTGTAGACCCTCTGCTGCATGGCTGGACACAGACCGACTGAGATCGACGTTAGCCTTCCGCTACTCGCTGAGTTGTTGGTCACCTTGCTCTCGTTCCTTGAAGGTTGGCGAACAGGTACGAGCTGAACGTGGGTTGCACTATACCGTACCTGGTTTTGACTTCAAGGCTGAACGAGGGGTACGAGCTGAGCTTGGTGGTGGCGCATATGCACACCGGACTGCAAGCGCCACAGTCTGTACTCGAGCGCTCGAGGTTCCAAGCCATGCATGCCATTCGATCAATAGTTCGCGCTATGAGCTCGTTCATCCCAGACTTCGCGCCGGAGTGCGACCATAAGTATCAGCTCCTGCCGTCACGTTGCAACCGACTCTCGTCCTGCATTTGCTACCAACTCACGCCTGATCTGACGTACACTGAGCCAAAACGCTGCGCCTCCTGCAAGAATGACTCGCTGCTACTTCTACATCAAGAACGATACCGATCAGGATATATACTATGTCGGCTGTCATGGGAGCGACTGGCTTAATGGCGATGGCGATGTCGATGCTGTGACGATACCGCGTCAAAACGGCGGTTATGTGCGTATCCAATCCATGGGTTGCCCAAGGGAAGGCTCGTCTTGGGTGCCGTTCTCGAGGGAATCCGATCACTGGGGTACGCATGTCACGGTTGGGATCGGGCCATCCTCTCGCCGATCTTGTCATCATTTCGCTCTTATCCGATGTGAGCCACAAGTACGTTAAGTCACTGACGCAGGCCTGCAGGTTGGCTCTACTTCAAGACCAACTACAAGTTCAACGATGATGGCGGGAACAAGTTCTTCACTGTCTTCACCAGGCTCAGACATCCTAGTGACGTGGGAGAAATTGGGATAGATTGGATTCCCAACTACAGAGGGATGTGGCCACATAGCGCCGCTCCCGAGCATTTGCCCGAGCGCGACCCGCCAAGTGATGGGAGGAAAGTGTTGAGGAAGGATGTACAGGGTCTTGGATCGTTATACTGGGCGTAAGCACCTCCTTCGCCATCTCGCCTGCACAGTTCACTTGCACCACTAGACTTGTGAAGTCAGTGGCCACCTAAGCCGTGCGCGCTAGTCGGTGCCTGACTCCTCGTTAGGGTAGAGCTAACCTGCTTCATCCCACAGGCCGGGCGATGCCAATCAAGGGCCGCAGTTGGACCCCAATGAACCAGACTCCCCTATCGTACAGATCATATTCAATGGGTAGGCTAGCGTTCGTGGGATACTGGGAGAGCCTGACGACTGTGAAGGAGAAAGGACGGACCGTCAGCGTTCTTGCTTTACAACGAATGTTGGTGTGTAATTGGCAGACAACCATCAACATCAAACTCTGCACCGTGTGTGCTTCCATCGTACGGTCGATCGAGATGTAGGGCTCATGATGATGGCGGCCTGAGGAGCTGAGGCGAGGATGCTGATTACGAGTTGTACATGTTCACCGACACTGCACTGAGCGCCAAGATGCTGTATCGGTTTACCAGCCTCCCGTGACACCGCCCATAAGTATCCTGAAGGTGGCTAATAGTATAGGGATGTCAGGTCTGCTTGCATGACACCTTCCCGGCGGCGATTGCTGCTAGGGAACGCAAACGCTCTGCTCTCGTGGTCTGCTGCGAACGGCCGATGAAGCTTGCTGCTCAAAACTTCCGTACTGCGTGATGTAGACTATCGGTTCCATGCTTTCAGGAATCCTTCTTCCTCCACTATGATCTTGCGTGATACTATACCGACCTGCCCTTCTGATACATACCTTCGCCCTGATACATTCCACTAGCCCGGCACCGACTCTCGTTCACTAATGTCTTACCATGCATTGCCTATGGTCCGCAGCCATCAACCCACGCCAGTTCGCCATGTTCACCGCGGCGAGCAGTTTAGTGAAGGCATCACGCCCTCGCGATGCTGTACAAAAGGAGAGCGTGCCTTCCTGTTCTGGATCTCTCTTTCTTCCTCATCAACACCACTGTACGCAACCACCAACATCACGATAATCAATACCACGTACGAACAGCATCCACACCGAACATCTTCGCTCACGAACTACTCCACATAACCAGCCCCGAACCACTTCAACGATGTCCTTCTTTCCCCCAGAGGACGAGTACGACGACCTCTCTCCCATGATGGGAGGCCACCCAGGCATGGGCATGGGCATGGACCCAGGTCCAAGCTTCGAACACGAGCCCGGAATGATGGGCCCACCACCCGCAGCCGGTACCTTCGATGCTGACATGGCTCGCCCAATGACTCCGCCAGCTCTCGCGGGCGTCGGTCCACCAGGACCCTTCGACCCCATGGAGTCGGGTTTCGGCGGCCCGGACCCCCGCGAGCCAGCGCTAATGGGCGATGGCTTCGTTGAGGGCCTGGCTCAAGAGCGCGGTGTTGACTTGCCTCCCCGTATGCTGGAGGAAGACGAGTTTTTTGGTACCCGTGGGTTCAATGACCCGGGCCCGACTAATATGGAGCCGGAACTGAGGGGCATGGACCGCGACGATTATCGCTCGACGAGATCGCTGCTAAATGAGCCTCTGCCTGGTGGCATGGTACCGAATGCGGCTGAATAGTTGCCGCCGATGTGAGTACCAATACCTCATACCCCTTACCCCTCGACTGTCGCTAACACTCTTCGGTAAGGTATCATAACAACGCTCTCACCCGACGCTTTCCCGGCTGGAACGAGAGTATGCCTGAGGGGGCCGTTGGGTACGTCGGCCGCGACGAACCATATCATTGAGGCCACGACGGTCCCAGGATGTACCCTGCCGAAGACGTGGACGACGACTTCATTGCGTCGAGGGAGGCCGATCCTGATTGGAGCCCGGCCAACTACTACAACAGTATGGAGATGGAGGAGAGGCTGCGCTTTCATTAGCGACCTCATGGCCGAATCTCAGGCACTGACCGGACATTATAACGACGGACACGACACGATCCCGAGAAAGGATATGACTGACGGATCTGTGATGACTTAGCGAGGCGTTCTTGGGGGTTTTTAACGAGATAGTGTGTCACAATGATACTTGACGACATTACTTCCTTGTCTGTGTTCTGCTACCAAGCGACGGCCTCATGAGCTTCCGCATCGTCCTTCCATTGCGTATGCGTGCCACTCTCGCCATCCCTACCAAGCAATGTCAAGCGTATGGCATTCCTCGCGCCACCTTCCACCGCACCTGGCGTCATATCCGGCGAAGCTGAACCATAGCCGTTCAATTTGGTGCTCTGCATGTCCAGTTTCAGCGAAGATCTCGGTAACCACGATGTGTTCGAAGACTTACCCTGAAGCCAGGGCTACAAGCCTTGATCCTCATCTCGTTCCCATACTTGCCCCAAAAGTACAGCATGATCATATTCAACGCTGCCTTACTTGAGGAGTAGCCCGGCCAGGTCTTATTGAAGCCTTGGACCATTGATGCTGTGGCCAAGCTGCCAAGCTGAGTCGACATGAAGATGATGCGCGGGTTATCGGCTTTCTGTAGCAATGGTATGAAAGCCTCAGCGGTCTGAGCGGCGCCAGCGACGTTCGTCTCCATGGCCTTCATGATGATACTGGAGAGCGAATCTCCAGCGGGCAAGTCGTCCGTGTCTGGGGAGGCTATGCCGGCCTGCGGGCGTTAGTCATACTCGAGTATAACTTGGTGCCGTGACTTACGTTCACATGCAGTACATCCAGCCTGCCAAACTTCTCCTCGACAGTGTTCGCAGCTCTGGCGATAAAGTCGTCACTCGTGAACTCGATATGGATGGCTTCGCAGTGCTTGTAGCCTTGAGCTTGGAGTTCCTTCGCCGCTGCTTCGCCTTTCGCGTACCGCAGCCAAGCAGAACGCAAAACCTGTTGCGATGATCAAACAGGAGCTGCCTTGCTATCTCGGCCCAGGCCGGTATTCGCGCCTGTAATGAGGACGATCTCCTGCTCGGTACTGGCCATGGTAGATTCTTACTCCGCGCTGGGCTATGCTGGGTAGTATAGCAAGTAGGAGATTGGTGTAACTACAGTCTTCGGCTGCTGGACATATTGCTTATACGTCTGCGGCATCATGGTGTGAGCCTTCAGCTCGTCGGAGGACGAGCCGCGTTAAATCCGCAGTATATGGCTTACTGATCTCCAGGCGTCCATACCAGTGGGCAGGCGATGTACACGCCACAGTTCGAAGGCTCCATGGTGTGTTGTTACGGGCAGTACTTTGACACGCTCTATGTGTCCACGATAGATGGAGAGAGTCGACGGCGGCTACTCCAAGCTTGTCTTTCTCTCACCTGAAGTAGGGGGTGTCTGCGAGTCTGAGCGCAATGTACACCGCTTCCTTTCCAGCACGTTGCTCATATCATGCTCACAGCGAAGCGGCACCTCACGCCGCCAGCTCCTTCCTCCGTGCCTGCCTATTCGGAGCTGTCTGGACGAGGATAATGCATCTCAGGCACATGTCGATGGAGGAGGTGGGGAGTGAAGTGTGAGTGGCCAGTCGGGATCACGAGCATATGCAGGGCAGACTCTCGGCTATCTCCACGCTTTTGACGCCATACCCATGCAGAGCTGGACTGGGATTAGGAAGTTGGACAACGTGGCTGAGAGGGGTGTCTGGCCAGGCCTTCGGTGTGAGCGTGGACGCGATGCTGCTCGGATGTAAGGCCATCAGTGTGTTGGGCTCACATGATTGCAGAGGCACATGAAGTGGTCAAGTCCACCCATAAAGTCTTGGGAGCTTGAGATCGGCACCGTTGCTTCCAGGGTTGTAGCGTGCGACTTCAAGGTTGCTTGCGCGAGGTTCGAGCTTGCTTCCTTCAGAAACGTCCAAGCTTCATAGCCACGACGCGTTGCGAAGGAACACCGGCTCTTTGCTGCACTACCACCAACACCTTCTCCCCTTTCTTGTATCGATTGCTGTTCCGAACGGCGCACACTCTTTCAATATCGTTTTCTACACCTCCTTCGAACCCCACCGAGCTGCGAGCCCCACCATCAGCTGAACAAACATTGGAAAGCTTATCCTCAGCACATCGAGCTCCTACACCAACTTACACAGCCATTGAGCGCCAGTCTGGCCTCGCAATACCTCGTCAACTATCGTAATACGGGAAGCGGCCGCCAGCATGTTCGGACACCACCATGACGACGCGGCTCCAGAGGACAAGATGGACGATGCCCTGGCAGCTGCGAACGACCCAAACAGCTCGGTAGATGCACACGAGGCGGAGCAGGCAATGCTGAACCAGGCCAAGGCTGGAGGTGCAGCTGCATTCGAATTCAACCCAGATGCCAGCCCTGAAGAGAAGAAGGCACAGCTGAAGGCAGTATGTTCACATGCACGAAACCCTGGAGTAACGGAGGGGTCATGAGCTGACATGTGACAGAGAACGGACCAGAACAGACCACACCGCCAGCACCAGGTCGCAGCACTTGCCACCGACGCAGACGACGGCGAGACAGCCGGCTACGACCTACCGGAGGCGAGCAAAGAGGGAGTCATTGCCGCGCCCGGATCGACTACAGACGCAAATGGTCATGTTACGAAGGATGAGACAGGCGAGTACGACAAAGTCGGCTGGGCACCGCGATTCGGCAATCCCGCAGACAAAGAGGAAGAAGGCTCCTTACTCGACCACCAAGACTTCCTCGAGAGCAAGCTGGACGACAAGTTCTTCGGCGACTGGTACCACAATGCCGCAGTGATAGTATTCGCCTGTCTGGCGTCCTGGACTGTGGCTGTGCTCGGAGGCGGTCTAGGCTGGGTCTTCATCGTCATGGCAATGTGCGGCACATATTACCGAACATCCCTTCGCCGCGTACGCCGCAACTTTCGGGACGACGTGCACCGTGAGATGTCGAAGAACAGGCTTGAGACGGACGTGGAGTCCCTGGAATGGATCAACAGCTTCATGGTCAAGTTCTGGCCTATTTACGCTCCAGTCATGTGCGCGACCATCGTGGCATCTGTAGACCAGGTCCTCAGCACCACCACGCCGGCGTTTCTGGACAGTATGCGTATGAAGTTCTTCACTCTCGGTACCAAGCCGCCTCGACTCGAGCACGTCAAGACGTACCCCAAAGCTGACGACGATACCGTGCTTATGGACTGGAAGTTCAGCTTCACGCCCAAGGATACGGCGGACATGACGGCCCGCCAACTCAAGAACAAAGTCAACCCCAAAGTCGTTCTGGAGGTCCGGGTAGGCAAAGCTATGCTCTCGAAAGGTCTGGACATTATCGTGGAAGACATGGCATGCTCCGGCATCATGCGCGTGAAGATGAAGCTGCAACTTCCATTCCCGCACATCGAGCGCGTCGAGATCTGCTTTCTTGAGCGGCCTGTCTTCGACTATGCTTGTAAGCCTATCGGTGGCGATATGCTTGGCTTCGATATCATGAGCTTCGTGCCCGGATTGGAAGGCTTTATCCAGGAGCAGATTCACGCTAATCTTGGACCGATGATGTACGCGCCTAATGTCTTCCCGATTGAGATCGCGAAGATGCTTGCTGGCAACCCTGTCGATCAAGCCATTGGTGTGCTGCAAGTCACTTTCCACGGCGCACAAGGGCTCAAGAACCCTGACAAGTTCTCTGGTACGCCGGATCCGTACGCAACTGTCAGCATCAACAACCGCGATGTGCTTGGCAGGACGAAGACCGTGGAGCAGAACGCTAGCCCGAGGTGGAACGAGACTGTCAACGTCATTCTTACTAGCTTGCGCGAACCGCTCACTATCCAAGTCTGGGACTACAACGAGATCCGCAAGGACAAGGAGCTAGGTGTCTGCACTTTCAACCTTGAACAGCTAGAGCAGGACCCGGAACACGAGAACCAACAGCTCGAAGTGATAGCATCCGGTCGACCGCGCGGTATCGTGCAAGCCGACATTCGCTTCTTCCCAGTCATCGAAGGGCACAAGATGGCCAATGGGACTGTGGAGCCACCACCCGAGAGCAGCACGGGTATTGCCAAGTTCACTGTCGAGCAAGCCAAGGATCTAGATGGCACGAAGTCGCTGATAGGCCAGCTGAACCCATATGCTGTGCTCTTGCTCAACGGCAAGGAGATCCAGAACTCGAAGAAGTTGAAGCGCACTAACAACCCTATATGGCCTGATGCGACGAAAGAGCTACTTATTTCCGACCGCAAGAAGGCCAAGCTCGGGCTTGTCATCAAGGACGATCGCGATATGGCTGCCGACCCGGTGCTCGGCACTTACCAGATTAAGTTAGACGATATGCTGGATCTCACGAGCAAGGGGCAGGAGTGGTACAGCCTTGCTGGAGCGAAGACTGGTCGTGCGAAGATGAGTCTGCAGTGGAAGCCGGTCGCGCTGAAAGGTGCGTTGGGCGGTAGTGGCGGCTACGTTACGCCCATTGGTGTCATGCGCTTCCACTTTATCTCTGGCAAGAACCTCAAGAACTTGGACACTGTTGGCAAGTCTGATCCATACGCCCGCGTACTGCTTTCCGGCATCCAGAAGGGCCGGACTGTGACCTGGAAGAACAACCTCAGCCCGGACTGGGATGAGATTTGCTATGTTCCGATTCACTCCACCCGTGAAAAGCTCGTTGTGGAAGTCATGGATGAGGAGAACACGGGTAAGGATCGTACGATGGGGCAACTGGAGATTGGTGCTTCGGAGTACGCGAGGATCGGCGAGGACGGCCAGTACCTTATCAATGACAGCAAAGACAAGGTCATCTCGGCTGAGCTGCGCATGGGCAACAACCCGCCGAAGGGCCAGATCAATTTCACGATGGCTTTCTACCCTTGCCTTAATGTGGTCGATCCGGACGAGGAGGATCGTGAAGAGGCGAAGACGCCGGCTGCTATTGATGCAGTGACCACGGCTCCGGATGGATCAACGCCAACTGGAGCAACAAGACACACACGCAGTAACACCGCTGGCACTATTGGCACTATCGGCAGCATGAAGTCGGCTACCAGCGGCGAAGCGGCCATGCGCAAGGCTCTTGCGAATGGCGAGAAGGAACAGACGGAGACTGATGAGGTCAAGGAGGCTGTTGTACCCAAGATCCGCATTGGTCCCGAGGATCTCACGAAGTACGAATCTGGCCTGCTCGTTTTCAAGATTATTGACGGTGCATTGGCGCACAAGGACACGTACCTCGAAGTCCTGATCGACGATAACATCTTCCCATGCTACTCTAGCGCCAAGGCTAAAAGCACCAACTACAGCTTCAACGAGATCTCGGACGTCATGGTCCGTGAGCTCGACCTCTCGCGCATCACACTGCGCTTGGTATCCGAGCTCGACCGTAAGGGGGAGAACGACGATCCTCCCAGGGCTAAGATCGTTGGGCCCACATTGGACACGCTCAAGCGCTGCCTTTACACGCCTACGCAGATTGCTTTGAAGGACAGCCAAGGCAGGGAGAGCAAGATCACGGTCTCAATGCGCTTCTTACCTGTGCAGATGCAGCTTGATCCGAGCGAGAGCTTCAACAACTCCGGCAACTTGCGCGTGGAGGTACTGGATGCAGCGGACTTACCGGCTGCTGACAGGAACGGGTATAGCGACCCGTACTGCAAGTTCACCCTCAACGGCAAGGAAGTGCACAAGACCCAGAAGCAGAAGAAGACGTTGCATCCGGCTTGGAACGAGTACTTTGAGGTTTCAGTCCGGAGTCGGACAGCAGCTGAGTTCCAGGTTAATGTCTACGATTGGGATTTCGGTGACAAGGCCGACTTCTTGGGTAAGGCGGACATCGACCTCAACATCCTGGAGCCTTTCAACGCGCAGGAGATCACACTGGCATTGGATGGCAAGAGCGGCACGGTCAGACTTAAGATGCTGTTCAAGCCTGACTATGTCCTGAGATCGAGACAAGGGTCATCCACGTTCAGCGGTACTTTCGCTGCGCCTGGGAAGGTCATCGGAGCACCTGTCAAGGGTGTCGGTAAAGGCGCGATGTTCGTGGGCGGTGGTGTGGCGAAGGGAGCTGGGTTCTTGGGCCGTGGCTTTAAGCGGCGCACGGTTAGTGGGAACCCGACCTCGCCCATAGAGGAGACTAACGGGACTGGTACGATGGGAGAGATGCATCCGACTAGTATGGACAGTGCGAGGGTTGGCACGCCGCAGTCTCCGGATGGGAATGTTACTTCTGGGGGCTTGAATGGGCATGCGAACTCGCCTTCGGTGGGTGGGATGAGTAATAAGGACCTTCCGGCGACGCCTGTGCATCAGAGACAGAGGAGTTTTGGGAATGTAAGCCAGGCGCCACATGCGGAGTCGGGGACTGCGAGTATTACTGTTCTGGCTGCGCACGGGTTCGAGGGAGACCCGAAGCTGGAGGTGCATGTCTTGCATGACTCTAGCAAAGGCTTGAAAGACATATTCAAGACTGATCACCAGAAGCCGAAGGAAGGAGAGGTCAAATACGAGAATGCGACGAAGAGCCTGCAATGTACAGCGGACAGCCAATTCCGCCTCCAGGTCAAAGACCACAAGACCTTCGGTAGTGATCAGCTAGGCGAAGCGGCCTTCTTCATCAACGACCAAGCTCAGGGTGGACAGCAAGAAGTCAGGGTAGGCTCTGGCACAGTCATCCTACGGACATCTTTCCAGCCGGCGGACGTCGCAAGTGTGCTTGCGCCAAACGACTCGCCAGCTAGCAGCAAGGGACGCGGCCTGAACCGTTTCATGAGCAGCCGCCAGCGTAGTGTGACTCCCTCCGGTTAGCAAGCGGAAATGTCGTCGCAGCACGTTCGCGGTCGGACTCGGTCGCCGCAAGGGTCTATGCATGATCGCGGACTACCACGGTCGCCGCCTGAGCACTCTGAGCCTTCGCATAAACCCAGATCTGTGCATATGTTTCTCCCACACACGAAAAGGTCACAAAAGCACCCACACAGGGAGAAGATGAAGGAAGGGCCGAAGAAGGCTTATTGGCAGACGAGAGAGGCTTTCAGGAATTCGGTGAGTAGTTTGAGGAAGGACTCGGTGGATGCGGAGAGCTTGTTCTCTGGTGAGGATGGGGATAGTATGGTGAGTCTGGAGGCTATACCGGCCTCCCCTCCGTACTCGAATATGGTCTCGCCTAGGGTTTCGGATGCTGGGTCGCCGGCGAGGGGGAGGGAGGATGCAAGGAAAGGGAGTGCGAGTTTGAACAGCTTGAGGAGGAAGTTGTCTTTGAAGTCTGGTGTGCGTTAAAGCGATTCGGGTGGGCATGATACCAATACTGCGATTTCCTACCTTGAAGGCCCTGGGGGATGGGGACCTGTGTACCTATGTTTATAGGCATAATGATACCTGAAAGTACCTAGCTCATCACCGCCTTCCTGAGGCTCGTCTTGTTCTGACAAGCCCGAGTAACGCCGATGTAGCACCCTGTAGCAACCTGATGCACTCCCACCTGAACCAACAGAGCTACGTACACGAAACTCTCTCCGCCACGGGCTGTCGCAAGCATTCGCAAACAACTTGAAGCAAGTGTCGTACGACTCGCGCCACACTTTGCGGATTGACAGCCGTCATTCCCGGCGGATGGATGCCGTGGTTGTGCGGCTTTTGCGTAGGCGTCAGCGTTGTGGTCGCCTTCAGATGGTAATCTCGAGATCTCGTGGCTCCCTGTCCGTCTTTCTCTATCGTTTCCGTATCCTTGATCATTTGTATCGTCGACGCAGGGCATCTTCTCGGGCATTTCTTCGAATCTCTAATCTTGCGGAGTGGATCAACGAGCCACTTTCATCCGCGCCACTTTCTGGGGAAAGCAGCGAGTCGCAAAACGGCTAGCGAATCAGAAGCGTTGAGATTGCTATTCCTGCGGGAGAAAGATCGTCGTTAAAGCCGAGATAAATTTCTGGCCATAACAGGGAGTTGGGCAGACGGGACGCTCTTCACCGCTAGGAGGCACATCAGTATAGCGGCGCGGGAGGACATAGTGCTGGAAGCTTTGCTGTTTCCTTTGGACCTTTGTCGTTCTTTCACCATCAACACGCTCCTTCTTTGACCATTGTTGTCTGCGACGTCACTGCGAGATCTACGTACCACCCAGACCCTTGTCAAGAGGACATTGACGTTTGAAGACGTGTGGCTGGGCAAGGACGGGAGAGGACACTTGCAAGAGACGACGACACTGTCACGGGCACAGCACATGAAGTCAGAAGCGTGATGGTCGCAACTTCCTGATCGAACAATACCAAGCCTCTTTCCCGCGGACTATTCAACCCGACCTACACCCAAACAGCCCCCTACCTCCTACCACACCATGCCGGGCTTCAACATGCTCAACTCGCTCATACCCACGCGATGGCGGCGGAACTACGATATCACAGACCCAGACAAGCCGGGCTTCTACAACCGTCAAGTTACTCCCTACCTCCAAGCTGTGTCGCACAAAGCATGCACACATCCCATACATACTATTGCGTTAGTCGCGATACTCGGTAGTGCCTTTTACGTCAACCTGCTCGAGTCAGGCTTCTTCCAGCCTTCGCCGGCAACTTTGGCGAACAGAGTAGACTTCAGCACACTTTCAGCAGGAAGTAGGAGATTACAGCTGGGGCCGGAGACAGCGTGGAAATGGCAGCTGGAAGAGAATGGAGCGAGCAAACAGGCGGTAGCACAGGGTGTGGAGGAGGTTGCGCTTTTGACTCTGGCTTTCCCGGACACTCAGAGCGCGCCTAATGCTGCGCCGATCGCGCAGAATGTGCCACTACCAGGAAGTAGCTCTGCGGAGCTCATGCCCTCCAGCGCGAACACTCTTCCGGGCTTCACCTCGGACACCACCTTGGCTTTCTCCATGCCGTGCAGCGAGGCTCCGCAGTTCCTGGACACTGTCAAGGAGGTCCCAGCGTCTAGCAACGGCATGGCGCAGCGTGAAGACGAGACAGACGATGAACCTGAGCAAGCACACTGGGTTATGAAGAATGGCAAGAAGAAGCCATCCAACGGTCTGATAGAATGGGCCAACAACTCTTGGACTGCTTTTGTGGATTTGTTGAAGAATGCGGAGACACTCGACATCATTATAATGTCTTTGGGCTATCTCTCCATGTACTTGACCTTCATATCGCTCTTTCTGAGCATGAAGCGTATGGGCTCCAACTTCTGGCTCGGCACGACTGTGCTGTTCTCTTCAGCATTCGCATTCCTATTCGGCATTGTGGTTACTATGAAGCTTGGCGTACCCGAGAATGTGGTCTTGCTTTCGGAGGGTGTGCCATTCTTGGTGGTGACGGTGGGCTTTGAGAAGCCGATCGTACTTACCCAGGCCGTGCTCTCAGCTGCTTTGGAAGCAAAACAGAACGGAAATGGCAATGGCGATGCGCCGCTCACGATCCAAAATGCTGTGCAGATCGCGGTCCGAAAGCGCGGCTTCGAAATAGTTCGCGACTACGTGGTTGAGATTGCCATTCTTTGCGTTGGAGCAGCTTCCGGCATTCAAGGTGGTCTGAGGCAATTCTGCTTCCTGGCAGCATGGACGCTCTTCTTCGACTGCATCCTGCTCTTCACGTTCTACACGTCTATCCTAACGATCAAGCTGGAGATCAACCGCATCAAGCGCCACGTTACTCTCCGGAAAGCTCTGGAGGAAGATGGCGTCAGCAGGCGCGTCGCGGAGAACGTGGCGTCCAGCAACGAATGGCCGAAGGATGAGAGCTTCCAGAGTCAGAGCAGCGAGACATACAGCATCTTCGGCCGTAAAGTGCGCGACAGCAGTATTCCCCGCTTCAAGGTGTTGATGGTGACTGGCTTCATTCTCATCAATGTGCTCAACTTGTGCACCATGCCTTTCCGTGGAACCAGGAACAACTCGCCAGTCACTACTGCAGGTCTTTCGAGCGTGGTGACTCAGCCACCTATGGACCCTTTCAAAGTCGCGGGTAATGGCCTGGACTACATCTTTAGCCAGGCCAAGCGCAGTAAGCAGCCGATCAGCGTCACAGTCTTTAACCCGATCAAGTACGAGCTTCAGTACCCTTCGATGCAGAACGCTGGCAAGCATGGCTCAGATTGGTCGCTGTTTGATGGCGATTACCGGGATGGAGTCTTCTCGGCTGTGGGTGGCAGAGTCGTGGAGAGCCTCCTGAAGAGCTTTGAGGATCCGGTACTGAGCAAGTGGGTGATCATCGCGCTCGCTATGAGTTTGGTGCTCAATGGGTACTTGTTCAATGCGGCGAGATGGAGTATTAAGGATCCGGAGCTCGAGCAGAAACGTGCGGCTAGCATCGGTGGAGAGACGGTGAGGCCGACCAGCTCGCATACGAAGAATCCGAGTATGAATGGCAGCGCCATTGCTCCAGCTCAGACGAATGGCGAGCTGAAGAGGCCTGCGTCACCAGTGCAAGCTGACGGTCAAATCGATGGCTCCCAAAAGCGAACGCGAGAGGAGTGCGAAGCCGTACTGCGGGAGAAGAAGGCACCTTCACTCAACGACTCCGAGCTCGTCGACCTTTCCCTCCGTGGCAAGATCCCTGGGTACGCCCTGGAGAAGACATTGGAGGATAAGACGCGAGCAGTCAAGATCCGGAGATCAGTCATCTCACGCACCCCCGGCACCTCCGACCTCACGTTCAAGCTCGAGAAGTCCATGCTGCCGTACCAACATTTCGATTACGACCGCGTCCACGGCGCTTGCTGCGAGAACGTCATCGGTTACATGCCTCTACCCCTCGGTGTCGCTGGACCCATCACGATCGACGGCAGAAGCTACTTCCTCCCCATGGCCACAACAGAAGGTGTGCTTGTTGCCAGTACGAGCAGAGGTTGCAAAGCCATCAACGCCGGTGGCGGAGCCATTACGGTCCTGACAGGCGACGGCATGACCCGCGGTCCTTGCATCGGTTTCGAGACTCTTACGCGTGCGGCGGTCGCGAAGGTCTGGCTCGATAGTGCGGAAGGGCAGAAAGTGATGCGGGAAGCTTTCAACTCTACTTCGCGATTCGCGAGACTACAGCAGTTGAAGTCGAGTATCGCTGGTACGTACGTGTATGTGCGTTTCAAGACTACCACGGGAGATGCCATGGGCATGAACATGATCTCCAAGGGCGTCGAGAACGCTCTCAAAGTCATGAGGGAAGAGGCTGGGTTCGAGGATATGGCTATCATCTCCGTCTCCGGGAACTACTGCACGGATAAGAAGCCGGCGGCTATCAACTGGATTGATGGCCGGGGCAAGAGTGTGGTTGCGGAGGCCATCATCCCGGGCCATATCGTGAGGGATGTCCTGAAGAGTAACGTCGATGCTCTGGTAGAGCTGAATATCAGTAAGAACTTCATCGGGTCTGCCATGGCGGGCAGTATTGGCGGCTTCAACGCTCACGCGGCGAATATCGTTACGGCGATCTTTCTGGCGACGGGACAAGATCCGGCGCAGAATGTGGAGAGCTGTAATTGCATTACTGTTATGAAGAAGTAAGCCTCCCCCTCCCCTCCCCTCCCTCACCCAGCCCGCACTTGCTAACGATATGAATAGCTTGAACGGCAACCTCCAAATCTCAGTCTCGATGCCTAGCATAGAAGTCGGCACCATCGGCGGCGGCACCGTGCTCGAACCACAAGCAGCTATGCTTGACCTCCTAGGCGTCCGCGGCCCGCACCCTTCTACTCCGGGAGCGAACGCACAGCAATTAGCGCGGATCATCGCTGCCGGTGTGCTTGCTGGGGAGTTGAGTCTCTGCTCGGCGCTGGCTGCTGGGCATTTGGTGAAGGCGCATATGGCGCATAATCGGTCTGCAGCTCCTAGTGCGGCGCCGTCAAGGGCACAAAGTCCTGGGCCGAAGGCTTTGAATCCGGTGGGGTTGGCTATGACGAATATTGCTGAGAGGGCTAGGGAGGAGGCGAGAAGGTAGACGGTGGAAGCGGGCGTGATACCAGGCGGATTGCACCAGACGGGGACCATCGTGGCCTCAAGGCTTCACACTGGCACTAAAAACCGGCGGTCTCGCGGCTTGGCCTTGTACAAACATACGCACAAGAGGCACTACATTTGTATTTAGCGTTTGAGTACGGAGTAGAGGTATGTATGGGTAGTGATAATAGCAATGATATCCAACAATTTCCACGTTCAATCGATGGTCAGCTCGGTACAGGGAAGGACGGTGCACACTGTGATGGAATCAGGTCGTGAATTGAAGCATCGCTGTCTCACGTAGACTATCTCGCTATGCACTTCTCCGCTCTCCGCTGTCTTGTGTCTCGGCTCTCATTGCTTCTCCGCAGAAACCTTTGCATCGTAGACCTCCCTGGAGACCAACCGTTCGCTTATAAGTGGCCACCACCATTGAAGGTCAATGGTGTGTTGGCCGATGACGAACGTAAGACCCTTGTGGTAGTACCAGGCATGTCCGCCCTGGCTGCCTCCCCTGCCTATACAGCTGTCGAGCACAGCACGGAAACCCATCTTGCAGAGGTTAGGATCTCAAAGTGGTGAGTTAGCATATATCCTCAAAAGGTCTTTGAGGGTCAGCTACGACCTGCAAAGACCGTCTTTGTGAGTTTCTGAGTGATGAGTTGGCTCAAGGACAAGGAGCGCAAAGCGCAAACCCAATATGTCAGGGCTCGTAGCTTATGGACTGCACTCTCTGCATGCGCGGCTTCCGTGCTGAGCTCGATGGCTGCTCCGGCGCTACATCCGGCACTGGATGCGTCGGAAGCTATGTATCAATATGTGCGCCTTACCTGGTAGTCTTGATTTACTGGGGTCTTCCTTGCGCTAATATTAATCAATCCGACGGACATTCCGCAAGTTATAAGACGGAGCGGTATAGTCTTGCGTGTGTTCTTCGTCGCAATCTGGAAGGTGTCTGTTGCGATCGCGGTCGCTCTCTTTCTCCAGATACTGCCAACCTTCTTTCTCGGGACTCTCTTGGTGCTCACGTACCTCTGGTCCTCTCGCGGCTTCTTTGCTCGGAGGGCTCGGCATAAATCGGGTTCTTTTGTGGTGGTATAGTCGAGAGTGTGTGGGCTGGAGGGAAAGAGTGTGTAGAGTAGAGGAGGAAAAGTAGCGAAAGACTAGCGGTCGTTTGCGTTTTGAAGGCTAGCAGTCGTTACGAGTCGACTCCAAGTGAACCATTGAAGCTTCTTGGAGTTGTAAGAAGGGTCAATAGCGTAGTATCCACCGCGGGAGCTGCTCCCTCATGGATATTCAAGGTCACAATATATAGCACCACTTATACCGTACTACAATCAAAGTTGCATATACAGCGAGAGTCGGTACGCACACCTCAGGTCGTGCCTCCGTTCCTGGCCCCAACGATGAATCTCCATCATGTTGCTGTGCGTCTAAGCCCACAGACGCTGTCTCTACTCTCTTGCCTGCGCGGAACCCCTTGCCAAACATCTACTCTCTACGGCGTTGGAGGGAGTTCGAAGCTGAAGTTGGTGTCGAACCCAAGCCCGGGATCGCCGTCGTTGGTATTCAGAAACGCATCGAAGTCGAATTGTTCCAATACATCTCCACTATCGTCGAGCTGCGACAGGACCTCCGGCTTCTCAACCCACCCTTGCCCACCAGAGGCGTAGAGTAGCTCTGTTTCAGGCGCCGTCTCACCGTACAGATAAGGCGGAACGCAGCTGTGGCTGTTCCTCTTCTCGTGGAAGAACAATGTAAGCTTGCGTTGGCCAAGCCATGGTTCCAGATCATTGATGCGCCTCCTCTCGCCTTGCGCAGGCTGGTTGTTGCCCCAGGCATGTGGGAAGACGATGTGCATCTCTTGCAGGGTCTGGATGGCAGAGGCGAGAGACTTGAACCAGATATCGGGCTCTGGCCCTAGCTCAGTCCATTCGGAGGACGAGAGGCTCAGCCAAAGCGAAGTCAAAGGTGGAGGGCGTCTCTGAGCAGATTCACGAAGTAGATCCTCGAGAGATGGGCACCGGACACCAGCGATATACACGGTATGCAGGTTCTCGAACGCCGGAAGGTCGTCCCCGATGTCGTTAGGCAAGAAGCTGCCGGAGTCTGCAGATTCATAAACCAGATGTTGCAGTGATTGTTGCTGCTGCGCTAGTGCCGCAAAGAACTTGCATGGATGAGACTCACAGAGCCCACGCCAGACTGTACCTCCGGCACCACCGTAGAGTGTACCACCGGCAATAATATCATACTGATGATAGCATGCTTCACCTGCGGAGATGTCAGCATTGCAGTACGAACCCGACGGAGCTTTCGCTTCTATTGTATACTCGTGCGGGCAAACATACCCAGATGGAGGTATTCCAGCGAGTCTGGCAGGGAGAGCATATCGTGCAGCGCTTCGAGGCTCACGTTACACTTTATGAGCTCTAGACGTCGGAGCGGCGTTTTCCTGCCAGTCGAGAGGCAACCTTTCAGTGCCATAGGCGTGAGCTCAGCACACGAGATGATTAGCTCACGCAGTGTCGGGTGCACAAAGAGCCCTTCCGCACCCTTGTCGATGGTCCAATAACGAACGTTGACTCCGTTGAGATGCAGCTCGAATTTGCACAGTAACTGCAGCGGTGCGTCTGATGATGGTGAGTCCGCAATGCGCAAGGAGTCTCGAAAGAGCGTGTACAGAGCCTTGTGGAGCGGAGCATACCGTAGACCAATCGGCTGCGTCCATCGGTTGTAGTTGCAGAACGGACTCTCGATGAGCAGCTCTCGTAGGCTGGTGGCGCGGCAAATCAAGCCTGTCAAGTCCTCAAAAGATTCGATGGGCCCTGCAGAACTGTTGTGATGGACGTTCTCGCACCTGGCTTCCAGCTCCCGAATGTGCTTGCCCCGATGATCATCAGGAGGCCTGAGGCATTGTATCAGATGGTCCAGTTTCGTTTTTCTGCGTATGAACAACCTCCGGTAGATGAGGGGCTCTGCGAGCTGCTGGAGGCGACAGCAAGCCAGTGCGAGCTCTTTCAGTGTCTTAAGGTCGCCATCCAGCTGCTCGATCACCTGTATGACCAGTTCATCGGCCAAGTCGAACAGACGGAAGCTTTCGGTGTCCATTGTCCGTTCGTTTTCGTCAGATCGAGCTGCAATGAGACTGGGCCCCACGCCGAAGATTGAGGGGAGCTGTGCTGATAGCTGACCCTACGCCTAGAGCTTGGTGGAAGTTTCTACTGTGCAGCGGTTGCAGTATCCGCATAACTTTGTGTCGGTGAGGACCGTGAGGTCCTAGGGAAACTCGTTATAGTGGAGGTAAGGGTGAGTTGGAGCTCGAAGCTGCCTGCAGCTGTGGCTTGCTCGGAAGCCAATCAGACACCCGCAACGGCCGGAGCGCATTATTCACGCTTGGTAACAGGGTGGTCACAGTGCGGCAAGCTAACCATGAGTGAAGTGTCTCCGAATGCCTTCCATTCTCGCTCCCTGACACCGCAGGCCATGGGAAACATTGTTTTAGGGGCACATATAGGAGCATTCAGCATCAGTCTCCACGCAATTGCACATCTGACTCATGTCCTGCCTGCCGAGTAATTCTGCTTATGATTTCGCGGCCGATCGGTGCGGCGTCGAGCTTATGTCTCTATACCCTTCCAGTCCCGCTAAAAGCACATTATTGCAACTTGACATATTATGCTAGCTCAGAATTGCTTCCCAGTCCAGCTACAGCGCACCGAGGCTCAATCGTCTAGCTGTTCCACGTCGCTGACGATGAGATTGGCATCGAAGCCCCTCCCAGGGGTGCCAACAGCGTCAAGGTGTGATGCGAAGTCGTATTTGTCCAAACAGTTTCCATTTCGCGGCGACACTCACGCAGGTTCCTGATACGCCGCTGCCACATCGGTGGATTCCTCGACCACACCACATGCGTCACTTGCGTAAATGAGCTTGACACCGGACGGCTGCTCGCCGTACAGGTATGGCGGGAAGCAAGTCCCCATTTTCACTTTCTCGTATATCTTGAATACCAACCCTCGCTTCTGGATATCAGCCTTGAAACTAGGAGGCTCCAGTCGCTCTAAGCCTCTCAACGACAAAGCGTCTTGCTTGTCTCCCACAAGATGTAAGGTTTGTAAGCTAGGGAGGGCGGACGCAATTTCCAGAATCCGATCAGCAAAATTGGTGTCCTTCTGGCGGTCGAACCAATGTGGAACACGTCCATTGTCCAACTTCCAGCGTATGCCGAGGGTCTTGAGCGGCGGAGGATCGATGCATCCAGGACCCCAAATTGCTCGTTCGAGCCCGGTCCAACGAGCACCTTTGAGAGTGACAGAGCGTAGCTTAGTGAAGCCGCAGAAGCCATCGGGCGTCTCGTTCGGTTCAATCCGACCAGTATGTTGTGCTGCTTCGTATAACAGCTTCTCCAGGGAATGCTGCTGCTGGGCTAGCGCTGCAAAGAAGCCCACTGGTGACTGGGCATAGAGAGCATTGAACTCTGAGCCGGCGTCAGATGGATTGTGGTGACAATTCTCGCCTGGTTGATGTCAGCTGCGTGGTTCAGGTAGGTATGTGGTGGGAGATGATCGTACCAAGGTACAGATACTCCAGCGCTCGAGGGCGGGAAAGAACTTCCGCCAGCGCGCGGCATGTCAAATTGCACTCGATGAAAGTGAGGCGCTTCAGCGCGGTCTTAGAGATGTCCTCACATGTCCCTCTGGTAGGGCTAGGCAGCTTGGCGCAAGATATTGTCACTTCCTGCAAGCTCGGATGGGCGAAGATCCAGTAAGGCTCGTTCATGTCCCAGTATCTGGTGCCAATGCCATTCAGATGTAGCTCAAGCTTTCGTAGTGCTCTAAGAGGCTTTACATTCATGCGGTATGCGCCAGCAGTGGAGAAGAGCCGCAATAAATCATGGTGCAGTTGCCCGTAATTACTACGGTCCGTCTCCCGCCAGCGACCATAGTTGCAGCAAGGGCTCTCTACCGTCAATTCCTTCAGGTTCCGAGCCTTCTCGATGAGTTCCGGCAGTCTTTCGAAGCTACCTGGCGTATGCCTATGCCCTCGAAACTTACATCTGGCTTCTAGCTTGTGCAAGTATGTCGCTCGTTTCGGGTTGCTTTCGGCGTCCGAAAGAAGCTTACTCAGTCTAGTCGTCGTCCTGAGAAAGTGTCCTCGGTAGATGAGTGGTTCCGCAAGCTGCTGCAGTCGGCGACAGCTCACTGCAAGCTGTCTGAGTGTTTCGAGATCGCCGTCTAGCTGTTCGACGATATGGATGATAAGCTCATCCGCCAAGTCGAATATAGGGAAGTCAGGTGACTCCATAGTGTGGCTCGATGATGAGGGCAAGCTGCAAAGGTTGGAAGTAATTGCTCAGTGCTGGGCGCTAAAGGAAGCGCACTGATGTTTTCCGAAATGAAGCCTCGTAGCAGTCGCGACTGTTCATACGGCCTTCAGAGATGAAGCCAGACCTTTGCCTGCTGGAGATCAGTTGTGGATGAGTGAGATAGCTGTAAGGTGCAAACCTGATGCCTGGCAGCTGCAGCTCAGTCACGAGCCAATCAAAAAGAAGCATGGCCGGCTTCCGTCTTGAGGCTGCGGAAACGCCAACTTAGAGACACAAGAGACCCTGAGCATCGCACACAAGATCTTCAACTGCTTCGTCACGCCGCATCTCTTATCAATGCCTTGGTGAGCTATGTACGGCAAAGACACCATACCTGATCCTCTAGCGTGAATGGCCCTCACCGCCGGTTCTGGTACCCGGAGTCCACCTCTGCGGCATCGTACAGGACAATAGCGACGACATGATCAATCTTATCGGCTTTAGACCATGTACTTCGACAGCCTTACCTGCCGAACTTTCGCAGCTCGAACCACCGAAGTGGCGCATATACCAACGCAGCCCAGGAGAAGCCGACGTAGTTGCCCATCTGACGACTGATGTCAGTACGGAGCAATATCAAACTGATATGAGTGCACACTCACATCACCGCCATACTCGCCGACGAGCCCAGCCAATGGCCCAATGTACCACTACAGCGACAGTCAGCAAAGTCAAAGCATGATGGCTGTAATCACATACCACCTGCGCCATGGACAGTATAGCGCCCACCCAGCCAATGAGAAATGCGACGAGTGCAGCAATTCCAAGAGGAAGCTTATCCCGGTCGTTCCAGGCATGCCAGTTCCAGCCTAGCCTTTTCCAGTGTCGAAAGATGAGGTGTTCCTCAAGCACGATAGCGATCCAGATGCTGACCCAGTAGCCCATCAGCGCAAGGAAGTTGGTGAAGATCTCTGCCAGATGCTCACGACCCGCAATGGCGCAGACCGTGTAGACCACCACGCCGAAGGTGTTCCACACAACACGAGGTACCCTCTCAAAGTAGCGGCCGAGCACTTGGAAGTCGACCCCGGAGGAGTACGTGGGCGCAATGAGGTTGGCGATGAGTCCGAGTGCTAGTAGTACAGACAAAAACGAGCCGAATGTGCCAAGCGGTCTGAAAGCTTCCACCGCGAGCGCGCCTTGAGAAACACCGTAGGCGTTCGACCATGCCGTGTTCGTTGCGATCCCGGATGCGAGTCCAATGCCGAGAATGAACATTGGCGTGAAGGACATCACCAGCCCTACTAGCGTTACACTGAAGACCTTCCATCTAGGAGTATTCTCGGGGTAGTACACAAAGAAGTCGCATCCAGCACACGCGTATGTGACAGCTGCGGAGTAGCACAGGCTGAAAAAGCTGAGCCTGTTACCAATGATGGTAAGATGATCCAGTCCAACGGAAGGATTGGTGTAGAGATCGAACTTCGGTCCTGCGACTCCAGCCAGGATGCAGATCACGATCAGCTGGGGTAGCCAAGCATACCGCTCGTAGAGGTGGAAGACACTGTATCCGAATGTTGTCACCAGCCAAGTCAGCACCGCAACGATGACAATACCGACAATGATGGACAGACTGCCGTCCGTACTGACAGCACTGAGTATCTGGCCCGCAACAACCGCGTCGATGATGGAGTAGCCGAGTAGGATGATCAAAGTAAGTACGACGATGAGCTTTGCTGGCCACCATCCCATCATGTATCGGGCGAAAACCATTGTCCTGTTGCCAGAAGGTGGACCAAAAGTTGCGATGTAGGCTACTGGTAGACAGCCCAGAATACCGCCGAAAACAGCCAGCAAGCTGCTGTCCAGGAATGATAGGTAGAAGACGGTTGGAGCCAGCATCTGCAGAGCGATCAGAGAATGAAGCACGCTACATCCTTGGAAATTGAACGTACGCCTAGGGTAAGGTTGTTTGCCGTCAAGTTGATAGAGAACCACAGCAAGAAGATCTGCAGGAAGCCCAACTGGCTCAGATCATGACGCTGGCTGGGCAATACTCGTTGAATGCCTCGTTCTTCGAAGTTGTACCGGATGAGGGTCCGCTTGAAGGCCGTGAGACTTCGGCGAGACCTGCTTGCGCCACCATTGCCGTTGTCCGCGTCTGATGATGGGCCATCAAGATCGCCAGAGGCTCTTAAATCAGGCTTTCCTTTCTCGACATCTTGTCGTACGGCAGAGTCATCTGCTGGAGTGTCAGTAGCAATCTTCTGGAGGGTGATCAAGGGATAGCATGATTCTCTCGCTGGCATTGTCCAGATCTAGTTCAAGCCGTATGTTCTCAGCAAGACCACCTTCACGCCTTCGCGAGACAGAAGATAGGTCAAGCACCGGCTCATGCTATAGCTTACGTAGTACCTCGACTTGAACTCAAACCCAGTCGCTGCTCTGGAAATCATGGTGGGCTACACGGCATACTTTCACTGCTTTGGCGGAGATGCTCGCGTTCGGTGGTCGTGGGAGGCATGTTGCGTCGAAGTGTCTGGCGCGATGATTGCGAGGAGATGGTGAAAATCTGCTGAATTCATAGAAGAAGAGAGACGGAAGTAGAGTGATACCTGGTATCGTTTTTTCCGCCGTCGAAGTTTGAGTTTTGCAAGGCTTTTCACGTGCAGCGATCTCGGCTCGGTAAGAGCGGCTCCAGCGTCTGCGTCCAGAAGTGGTATAGCGCGGAGATCACAATCGTCAATCTCGTTCCCGTTCGCTCCTGGTTTTCCTTCCTCCTGTAATCGCGACGGATATTCAGCGTTATTGATACGGCAAAACCACGCGCCTCAGGACGAAGCAGAGCAGAAAGGGTCGACAGCATGCCACGTCCACCAGGTAAGCTCATGCCATGAAACTCAGCTGTGTCGATGGCCATGCTGACCGTCTCGTCTTCGCGAAGACACGTACACTCACGGCCAGGTAAGAAGGCCGCTCGCACCTGCCATCTTCGTTCGCGCTGACCCATGCAGTTCTCGGTCATCGACTCCGACAACAAAGGCGAAACGGTGCAATGCAGCCATTGCAAGCAATGGACCGGCAACATCAAGACGCTCAATCGCAAAAAGGATCATCTGTTGAAATGCCAGCAATACCTCGCATGGCGCGCTGAGGGTAACGGCCAAGACTTAGCGCCACCAAATTCGTACAATAAGCGGGACAGCGATGCTATCGGTGGTAACGAGTAAGCGCGACCCCGGCATTTACGCGTTATCCATCGCGGCGCGTGTACAGCGCTGACACTATCTTACAGCGTATACAGCTCGCCGTACGGAGCGTATCCCGACGCAGGGCCGCAATATACTCCAACTATGGCACGATACCGATCACACTACGATATCAGCAAATCCTTTGACGAGTTCTGGGATGACTCCGCCTCGCAGAAAGTAAGTGCCATCTCTTTTCATTTTCATACTGATGGGCAAATGTCTCCAGATGCATGCCGCAGTCTTAGAGATCTGAAACGGCCTCTGTGCGTGCGAGGATTGCAGGTGTCTTCAAAAGCAGGCGCGAACTGCAGTTATCTGAGGCAGCCTCCGTGTGTGCAGATTCTGGCAGATATCTCCAAGAACAGGCGCCGGTCTCAGATGTCCAAGACGGTCTTCGGGCTCCGAGGGTGCTACACATCAGTATGAGAAAAGACTGTGACTGACAGAGCTTGCAGTGCATGCGCGTACGCTGTCACCACTGCGGCTTCGTGCGAGCGAAGAACACGACGCGCCAGGTCGAGCATCTGTCAACATGTCGCGAATTCCTAAACTCCGCCGAAGGACAGCAGGCCATCGCAGACGGCGGGTTAATGCCGGCTCCGGCTGAAGGCAATGGGCCCGACATCTGGCGCGGTAGTGCACCGAACCCGAACCTCCAGGCCATGATCAACCGCCGTGGTCCCAACAAGCCGCGCAACAGCATGGGAGCTCCAGCGCATACGCCTTCTCGAGCAGCAGCGCCAAAGCCGTCCCTCGCAAGCCATCTCGTGACCAGGGTCGCCGATGCTATCACTGCCGCCACTCAGAAGTCCTTCCTTTCCCACGCCGGATGCGGTACGCTTTCTGCAACGGCACTCAACCAATGGCTTGCGCAAGAGATACATATCTCGCGTGCTCTCGTCTCTTTCGTTGGGTCCCTAATCGGCAAGGTGCGTATACCGGAAACCAGTAATCTCACCCAGGACCCCACGTTCCGCGCTCTCGACTTGCTCTGCTCGGCGGTCAACAATATGAAGAAGGAACTGGAGTTTCTCGAAAGCACGAAGCGCAAGTACGACCTACATGTCGGAGTCGAAGAGCCGCAGCCGGCCACTAAGGGCTTCATCGACCTCTTCGCCAGTGCTGCTTCCCCACAGAGCAGTCTCCTTGAGGGCCTGGTAGTGCTTTGGGCGACTGAGCATTGCTTCTGCACCTCCTTTCAGTATGCCGGCAACTTCATGTCTACCATGCCAGCATCCTCAAGCTACTCTCTGCCTTCGTACCTCAACCCGACTGGAGCAGGAAGCTCGAATATGTACTCAACAACGCAAGCCAATTCCGATAATCATCACATCACCGCGTTACACGAGGCCTTCATTCAGAATTGGACGTCTGCGAACTTCGTCCGCTTCGTTTCGGCCTGCAAGGCTATCGTGGACGAGGTCGCAAACTCGCAGACGACTGGTAATGGCAAGACAGAGATGATGGCGTGCGAGCGGGTATTCAGGTACGTATATGATGTGTAGAACCCCCGGGAGGCCGTTTTAGTCATCTGAAAGTACTCCAGCTTTTGTGAAAGACTTGCTGACCCTTACATTCATCGCTTCATAGGCAGGCGGTATGGCTCTGGGAACAGATCTGGCCAGAGGTAGATGGCATGGGCGAGGAAGACGAGCTTGCTGATGAGAGGGCCGGAGCTGCGGCGGACGGCAACGGCGACAAATCTATCGAGATTGAAGACGACATGGACGCAGATGGCGCAGCTGACTCGCCGTACGGTACGTATCTGATGAGTAGAACCTCCGGGAGGCCGTTTCAGATATCTGAAAGCACTCTGACTTTGTGAGACATCCGCTGACTTCCATGCTAATCTAGGTGGTACGGGACTGGGTGCAATAGCAGCGCATAATAGGGACTCGGTGTCGGCGCAGTAGGGTGCTCACGAGATGTTTTCTCGTCTGGTGTGAGGACAGTGGAGGTCTCTACGGCGGCCCACGGGCGCTCATTCGGCTCCGATTGTCTTGGGAACATGTTGGAGTTTGGGATACTGTTGTAGCGATACCCGAGTTCACGTAATTGTATTACCAGCATCGCCATTGTTTCCGTTTTTGGATCTCACGACTGCGGTCACCTCTCGGCCTGGTGCCTGCCGCTATGACTGCTCACCAGCACGAGGCGATACATGAGACTTGTCGTTACACTTTCCGGGAAGGCAAGCGCTCTGAAGTGAGTGTCGAGAGACGACTTTGCTCACCCGATGCAAATGCGCTCAGCCACAGGCCAGCGAGACCGACTACAAAGGATAAATCACCGAGGCCAGGGCAAGAGTCGACTGCCACCTCGAAAGCCCAGAATGTCGGACACTCTATCTCAGCCGGCCTGCGCGAGCCTGTATATCCCGCAACCAGTAAAAGGTCATCGTGCTACCGGGTGGTTCTCTGAACCAACGTTACGAATCATCAGCCATCGAGAATCCTTCTCGTCAGATTGTGAACGGCCCATGGGAATGTGGACGTCTGGGAGCACAGTACAAGACTTCAACCAGCCACAGGACCGCCATGGTTGCACCGCTCGGCCGTGCAGGCCGCCGATCCTGCAGGTGACCCAACGAGTTAGCCAGAGTAGATTGTGTCACTTCGGCGCCGGTGTACGGCCTTTGTTTATCTCCTCCGCCTCACGAGCTGTATCGGCTATCCTGCCTCCTTCCTCTCTGGCTCTTTCAGCGCTAGTCCTATATGCCACTTTGTGATTATGAGTGGCAATACATCTCCCAAGAGTGCCTCACTGCTGGCGCCTTCGGAGTTATCAGGCCGCCTCGGTGCGAACCCTGCGGAGGAGCAACTTAGATCCTATGGAGGACCTCCAATTATCCTCTAGAAGCCAGGATCAACGTCTTGGAGACACACGCGTGGCGTAGCAATTGGGGATGAGCCTTGCTGCCATCTACAGCCTTCACTCTAATGTGTCCGGTGAGCTTCGTGCTCGTACACAACAGGTGCGTTGCGAGCCTCTCGTGGCTGTCCGGTGAGTCTTAACCAGTTGCACAACCTGTGCTCATGGCTGCGACATACGGAATCGACCAACTAGCTATTCTACTACTCTATCGTTTGTCGAGCAGTCTTCAACAATGTTCATACTCTGATATTCCTGTCGCATAGGTACTGTACCAACAAACTCGAAGCTGCCATGGCCAGCTTCAAGGTCTCCAACAGGCCGCAAATGGTATCTACTCTTGAGGTAGAGCGCACTCCAAGACAAGAAAACCCGGACTTTAAAGTCAACAATAGGCTGCTGACACCTGACGACTTTGAGGCATGGCTTGCACTGCTTCCAAGGCTTCAGAGTTCCGCAGTCCTGAGACTTGTGTGAGTCAAGCATCCGTCTCATGAAGCTTCTAATACTGAGACCGAGATCAGCTACGGACATGCAGAGATGATGAGGCCCAATAAAGAGCATCCTGGGCAACCTGGCACATGCATTATACCCTTCTCGAACCAGGTCTCAATCCTGATAACACAAAGACTGCGCTTGCAAACCGACTGCTTCGCCCTGATACAAGAGCCATCGAACAGGACACTCATGCGAAGCACGAGAGGCTCATCTGGCTCAGTGGAGATTCCGAGTAAGTAATACAGGCGCTGCGGCAGACGACAAGCTAATAGTGAACGGTAGCCTTCGCTTTCAACTTCAAAGTTGATACAGGTGTACAAGACGCCTATACACTGCTTATCGCATACCTACCCACTGACGGCGCTACCAACGTGCTCTTCCTGCCGACTGCAACCGCCTTCAGAGGTTTTGGTGGTCTCATGGAGTCGTTCTCGGCTTCGCTCGGCCTCACCGTACTACCGACCGCTATACCTTTGCTCATCTCGGAGCTCTCGTACCGCTTTGTCTCAACGTGTGTTGAACATTACCACGAAAAGCTGGGAGAGCTTGAGCAGCTCACCGCACGTATGCTATCACAGGGCTCAGACCTGAAACAACTGGACTTCTTCAAGCCGACGACCTGGACTCTGAACATCGTGAAGAACGGCCTGGGCAGGTCTGAGCGCAGCTTGAAGGCTCTACTCTTACTGGCAAGCAGTCTGCTCAGCTTCACCGATACCGCCATCGAAGTAGCTTCCCTGCCACACATTGACGAGATGCGATTGCAAGCCCGAATCTTCGCAGAGCGTTGCGAGAACATGCGGAATGATTGCGAGCATCTCATGCTGCAGGTGCAGAGCATGAAGAGCCGAGTTGAGGTCCAGCACGCCATGGTATGTCTCAATTTCCGGCTGCCAGAAACTACGGAGATGATACTGATGGTATTCGCAGGTATACAACTTCATGGCGCAGAAAGAGACTCTAATCAGCCAGCTCATCGCAGCTGCCAGTATGAAAGATGGCTCAGCCATGAAAGCTATCGCCATCCTGACCATGTTCTTCCTTCCAGGCACCTATGTCGCGGTAAGTCTCGGTACCGTCTCGAGCCTGACTGTGGGTTGCTGTGTGCAGATCCGCTGACATTTCAAAGACTCTGTTCGCAATGCCAGTCATGCAATGGGACAAGGACTCTGGTCATCACAGGCTCGGACCTGGGTTTACGACGTTCTGGATTGTTGCTATCCCACTGACTGTAGCGGTCTTCGGGATCTGGCTACTGTGGGAGTACCGTGGCCTGCTATGGACTCGAAGCGTTCGAGGAGACTCCAGCGCCCAAACGGACGTCAACATGTTCCAGCTAGAAGATTTGGCATCGAGAATGAGGGGCTGATGGGACAAGCGCTCCGGTTCTTCGCTAGCTGAACAACATCTTCACTGGCTGTGAAGACGCCCAAGTTACTCGCTTTGGATCGATTCACCACCTCCGTACCTATTATTCCTGCCCGCCTTGGTCAAGTGGAACTATTGGTGCCGGACCAGGCTGGGATATCCAATTGGCTGAGCCTTTCTTGTGCTTCGATCGACGCCAGCAGACAAGCCCGATGAAAGCAGCAAGTACGGCAACTCCGACTACACCGCCAACCACGCCGCCGGCGATGGCTCCAGTGTCAGCCTTTTTGTGCCTAACGACGACTGTAGTGTTAGTGTTGGCTGCGCCAAACAGCTGAGCAAGCTGTAGGTCGTACGGGTTGCTTCATCAGAACCGTCCCATTCGCTCTGCCGGCAGCGTCAGCCTCGATAATGAAAGACAGACGCTTGAACTTACCCGCCAATGGCGGCCAAGACCTTGTCCGGAACGATATAGTGGCTGCTGTTCGCACTGTATATGCTACCCCAGACCAGCTTGGAAAGGTCGAGCACGCCAACTCCCTTCGTCTCCCAGTCGCAAGGTGCTGCGCCATATCCCCAGGTGGATGCACCTCCAACCGTCAACATCTGCCGTCCTCTCGTATGGCAAGTATGTCCCCATCGCGGGCTCTGCCCAGGTCCGAAGAGTTGAGTCCAGGTGAAGCTGGGCAAGGAAAGTACGTAGATGTCGTCGTAAAACACATTGTTGGGACCGGCGCCGCCGTACAGATAGATGTTATGGCTCAAATTGTCTGGCGCTGACATCAATACCGCACAGAAGTGCGCTCGTTGTCCAGACACACTGCCAGTAGCGTTCTGCTTGTACCATCCGTTGTCTGAGCTGTCGTTGCGATAGTATGCTCCAATATTGAACACATCTATCTCTGCTAGAGAGACGTAGTTCGTTGTCTCCTCGTTGTCGAGCTCCATTACTGGTTTGTAAGTGCCACCCACAGCGACGAGTATCCCGTGCTCTCCGATGCCGGGCACATACACCGTGCCGCCTCTTGTGCGTGGCTGACCACCGCTGACTGCGCTAGTCGAGATGTTCGCCGCTGTATGTGAAGTTGTATTTATCACTATCATGCCTTCGAGGAAGATCTTGACGTAGCTCCCGAGCACTTGCGTGGTCTCTGAGCTGCCCGAGTCGATCTGCCCGTTGAAGTAGAAAGCTAGGCCTTGATCCGGTGCTTCCGCAGAGAAACCGTGCGACGGCCGCCAGAAGCTGCCCGCAGATATATCGTACTGACCCCAGACTGTCCCATGTGGGTTGTAACTCCATAACGAGTACTGTTGGGAGTATGGCCATTGGAAACCAGGAAAGGTTACGTTCCAGTAAAAGTCGTTCCTCCGTACAGGTAGAGGTTGGGGTCCTCCGCAGTACCTTGATACAATGCGCCGTTGATCAAGACAGGTGCAGCCGTGCCTGTCGTTGGGTTTGGGTTCGCGGACTTGTTGAGCGCAATTTCGGAGATGTTCGTTTGCCAATCCCAGCTCTTAGTGAGGTCGATCGCAATGAGGAATTCGTCTGTATCCCATTAGCCGATAGAGTGACACATTCGGTCTGACTCCTTACTGTAGCCCTCCGTAACGTTGCCCGCTTGTATGCCGTTCACGATGTTTATGAAAGACTCAGCTCCACCGTCAATGTATAGAATGTCGTTCTTGATGATCGCTAGACTGGAGGTCAGGCTAGCCTTCTAAGACAGCATAAAACCGGCTCACATTGGTGGAAGATTCGGAAGCACAAGTTCTTAATAGGGTCAACTTGCTGCGCAAGCGCAACGCAAGTACATGCTGCGATTAGCACTGCGATCTTCGCTGGGAAAAGCATTGGCGGTATGAGTTGATCAAAGGATTCATGGGAATGCGGTCGGCGGAAGCAGCTCAAGACTAACCAGAGGATCCACAGATGAGTACGCCTTAGAGCGCACACGGCGTCACACATCCCCTGCTTCTAGGATCGTTCCAACGCCTGCCATGCAAATGTGCCATCCCCGGAACAGTGCTCAATAGGCCGGGGTAGAAAGATCGTACGAGAGTAGCAACCTCCCTGGTTTTTTAGGGCTGTCAACGTACTGGCCTCACTGCTTGCCGGTGTTCACCGGTAGCTACGTGCGACGTGAGAAGGCGAGACCTTCAGTCCATCGGGCAAGGCTCCCAGCAGTCTTGCCGCTCGAAACGTGGCACGGTGTATTACATGGCCAGTCTACCAGAGCAGTACCTCCACGAGTTTCGTGTGGATATGAGCCGCCCTTGTGGGACAGATGGAGTATGACGGTGGTCTTCTTTGCGGAGAGATGAGCCCGGATCCACAGATATGTCTGACATGATGACACCAGACCGTGCGGCGGGTTTGCGCTACATGGCACAGAGTGGCGATACAGGCCTGGCGATATCTATTTCTCCGTTTGATGGTGTTGTGCATGGTGAGTCGTACAGGGCGTCAGCCGAAAGATAACACGACCTCTACGGCTGGACTGAACCTTCAGCCATTCCCAACCGGCCACGGGAGAATGAAGGTATTGTCATCAAGCAATCGCATTCGACGGTGAGATGAAGACTGTGATAAGAAGAGACGCGTTTCGGGAAGAAGACAACAGATGGAACGGCTTCGGGTCTGGGGCGGGGACCGATTTTCGGTCTGCCAAGCCCGAGAGGCCGGCGAGGCCGGGACTTCACATCCTCCCTCCTCCTTTTCCTTTCTGCCTCCTTGTCATGCTACGGATAGAAAGCCTCCAGAAGATGCCCTCCGACTACGGCGCCAGGTTGTATGCAGTAACAGCAATGGCAATGGCTTCTT
Source organism: Neocatenulostroma microsporum (assembly GCA_022814695.1). Classification (NCBI taxonomy): domain Eukaryota; kingdom Fungi; phylum Ascomycota; class Dothideomycetes; order Mycosphaerellales; family Teratosphaeriaceae; genus Neocatenulostroma; species Neocatenulostroma microsporum. Next base: position 41,653 of record JAKLLW010000024.1, read on the forward strand.
CCTGGAGGCTTGGTATGGACCGAGGATGATCCTTCGCCCAGCCCGCGGAGCATGCTCCCTGCGCCAATGACGGACGGCGTAGGGTTCACGATGTACTGTATGAAGTCAGCGGTCAGCGACGAGATCCTCCAGTAGGATGTTGGAGAGCACCATTTACCATTCCTCTTCATAACCCGACTGTCAGGGACAATGCCAAGGTATAGCGAGATCGTACTCTACCTGCTCAGCGCCACGCCGGCCGCGCTGGGTCTCCGACATGGGCACGATGAGCAGCAGGTCATTGCGCCGCATAGTACTATCACGAAAGCATCCACTAGCTCGTCCGCCGCAAACACACAGCCGGTCACCACGACTGCGTTACCAGGTTCAGATACCCCTCGAAAGCACTGGACGCCGGACCGCCCGGACCCATATGTCTGCGAGTACATGGGTGAGAACAACTGCTGGCAGCCAAAGTACGTAGAGGAAGGTCCGCCGTACTCACACGACGGTAAATGGCCTGCTCGAAGCAAGACATGCGTAGTGCCAGCTAGCAATGACCCGCGCGGGAATGACGCTCCTGCGATCCTGGCCGCCTTCGAAGAGTGCAAGGAAGATGCCCATATCATATTCCAGAACACCACTTACTACATCAATACCGTGATGAACACCACCGGGTTGAAGAACGTCAATGTTGAGGTTCAAGGCACTTTGCTATGGAGCACCGATATCCAGTACTGGCTTGCCAACTCCTTGTACGTCGGCTTCCAGAACCAGACCTCCGCCTGGTACTTCGGCGGCGATGGTGTCCACTTCTACGGTCATGGTTACGGTACCCTGGATGGCAATGGTCAGGTTTGGTACGACTACAATGAAGGCCGCTCCAACCTCCACGGCAGGCCGCACGCCATCACCATCTCCGACACCACGAATTCGGTGATCGAAGGCTTGCGCTTCGTCCAGTCGCAGATGTGGACCATGACCGTGGCACGCTCTGAGCGAGTACTCCTCCAGGACATCTACGTGAACAACACCTCTGTTGGCCGCGACTTCCGTGGCAATGTCAACACAGATGGTTGTGATACAGTATATGCGAACAATATCACTTTCTTGCGCTGGACCATCGATAACGGCGATGACTCAATCACCATGAAGCAGAACTCAACGAACATCTACATCGCCAACTGCACTTTCTACAATGGCGAATCCTTTGCTATGGGCAGTATTGGGCAGTATCCCGGTCAGATCGAAGTCATTGAGAACGTGACAGCTGAGAATATCATTTGCCACAACACTCGCTATGGTAAGGCTGCTCCTTGTATGCCAGTGCAGTACTCAGAATGCTAACCCACGTTCAGCTGCGAGGGTCAAGACCTGGACTGGCCTGAACACCGGCTTCGGACCCAACGGTGGCGGCGGCGGCTTCGGCCATGTGAAGAATATCACCTTCCGCGACTTCGAATTGCACGACGTACAGCAAGCATGGGCTATCACGCAGTGTACCTCCTATAACGGCGTACCTGGGGGTTGCGACACTAGCAGGCTTCAGGTCGAGGGCATCCATTGGGGTAACATCACCGGCACGCTCAAGGGAGAGAACGTGGCGACGCTGCAATGTAGTGCTGCGGCGCCTTGTAAGGACGTTGAGCTTGTGGGAAATAATGTCACGAGAAGCGATGGTGGGAAGGTGAAGGGGTATCTGTGCAGCAATGTTGAGGGCAAGGAGGGCTTCAAGTGCACTGGGTCGTGCGATAGGAGTAGATGTCCGCATTAGCGAGGCGTGTACACTTCGAAGAGAGGGTACGTCCGAAGTTTTCAGTCGACCGAGACTGCTGATCAAAATACTATCCAAGACTGCTGCAAGACTGCTGAGGAACACATAACTAACACAAGTCCAAAGTCCAGCCATTGTACCATCGCCGGATGTGAGATCGAGCACTGCCAGGTATCCGGCGACAGTTGACTCAGATGTTTCAGTACAAAGGCAAGCATCGCGCGACAGCTCCACAAACCTCTCGGTTCAGGTCGTTGGCATCCCCAGGCAACTGACCGCTCTCAGAGCCACCGTAGGCTTTCCCTTCGCCAGTCGCTCCCTTGCCTAGTCAGAGTCAGAAGCGCTCTCCGAAGAACTGTTCGAAGAACTTTCCGAGTCATCGCTCTCCTCGACCTTCCCGATAGCCGCCAAGGCTTTCTTCTTATCGAAATCGTGCTGCCTCAATGCCTTCTCATAGCTCATTCCGCCACGCGCCTTCTCGCCCATTTCCTGCGACCACATCCTCTCCAAGGTCGATGTCTTCTCGGCCACCAATGATTTCCCTGGATAAGACTCATATATCATCCGATGTGTGCTCGCAGCTCTCGTGCAGGACCAGATCACTTGACCCTCCTCCAGCTCGGTGTCGGTAAGTGCATCCACCACCCAACCGACATCCCTGGTGAAATATGCCAAGTGGATGCGAGCATTACGCACATTACGCAATAACGACGGTAATTCTGTCTCGACTTTGGCGATGACCTTTCTGTAGGAGACTAGAGTAGTCGCATGCTGCGTGATCCATCTTGCCACAGCCTTCTCGGAAAGGTATGGCACGCGGAGGATGACATCGTTGATGGATCGGTGCATGTCCGCCGTTTCTTTGCGAATTTGACGGCATGTTCTCGCAAGCGGTGGCAACACGCCGAACTTGACCGGTTTCTCGGAGATGAGGGCTAGTTCCCAGATGTTGTTCCGAAGCTCGGCAGGCAATCGTGCGAAGGGTGAGGCGTCCATGGCTGGCTGCCCTTTGAAGTGGGTTGATGTTGAGTTCGTGCAAGGTGGTTGAGGGCAAACTTTAACTGAGGGAGTGAAGTTGTCTGGAGGTGCAAGTTCGGAGCGCTCGGTGCAGCTTTCACAGATCCTGACTCGCGCATGCGAGCATGTGAAGAGCGGTCCGTGCACGCTGAAGCCTTCGTGCTCTTGGTCGCACCTCACTGCAGAACGCAACAACACATCCAACCCAGCCACTTACCACCATACCGTGTCACCAACAACGAAACACCACTTGATCTACCTCCACCCCTCAAGCGCCCGCAACGGACAACTCGCCGCTCGCGAAGCTGCCGCCGGAGTTACGAAACGATATCTGGCGGTATGCACTAACCTCCGACACACCAGTGCAGCTCGGCGTGCTGCCGCCACTTACAATAGCATGCCGTCAGATTCGCGAAGAGACCGACTTACTCTTCTACGCCACGAACGATTCCGTGATCAATATCGACTATCTCGATCCACTCTGGTTCTGGTCTTCCCGGATCCAGAGGTTCGACAAGAGGAAGCTGCGTCGTACCCGTACAATTGCTATCAAGTACCACGCTGGACTTCTTTTCCACACAATGGACATGTTTCGGGATATTCTCAGGAGCTGCGTCATTGAGAACATGGTGGGTGCCTTGAGAAGGCACGATCTGCGGCTGGAACAGGTCGTATGGGAGATTGTTCCACACCCAGATATGCCGGAGGGAATGCTTGTGTACACTGGTACTGTTAAGACCATGGAGGTTCTGAGGAGTTACTGGAAGGAGGCGGAAGAGAATTGGACGGAGACACACAAGATGAGCAACTTGTTTGGCCTCTAGGATTGACACTTTAGCCAGTCTTGGTCAGTGGGTCAGTGTGCATCTCGAAATCACGGATAGCTGTGGAATCGGGCGCTCTGAGCTGCCACCGGTTGGAAAGGCGGTGGACGTTTCTGGTGGGAACAAGGTTACATTCAGAGATGGGAGGGTGCGAAAGCATACGATCAAAAGTACGCTGGCGCTGAGAGGTGGAGCGGAGCGATTCGAGCGAGCTGAAAGTCGGTGCAGCAGGTGGGACAGCAGGAGCTACGACGAGGGTGGGAGGTGCGTATATGGGATCGGATTCCTTGGCTTGACACTTGGTGCTTTTTACCTGGTGTCATAGGTGTGCTTGAGTACAAGGTTCTTCGAAGCTACCATCCACCTGTTACTTGCACCAGTCTGATGACGCACAGTGCCAATGCGAACCTCAGCGCCGGATCTTAAAATGCCATACCTCTTAGCGCATGGCCTCAGTATTAGGCTAATTTTAAGACACCTCGCATCTCGCTCATCTCATCATGTTCCCCTGCGCACTATCCCCTCCACCCTGAGGTTGCATCCCCGACCCCGATATCATACCTCTTGCACCGCCTCACTCATCACCGCGACCCATCTCCATAGTCTCGGCCTATTTGCTCCACTGAAGCTGCATGTGCTCATGCTGCTTCCTCAAAACCTCTGCATATTCTCAAGCCACTTCTCGAGGCGCCATATGCCATCCGAGGACCTGGACCACTTGCTCCGCCCATCTGCGTCCGAAAGCTCTTGGCACGACAACTTCCCTTCCGGCGCATCCTCCCACATCTCCTGCAGCTTCTTACTCTCGTGCAGCAGGTTGTCCTCAGTGCATGCCCCAGCAGACCAATCTCCCTCTGCAACTACCTCCGGTAATGCCACAGCCACCCAAGCTACTTGTTCGCCCCCTAGCCCTTTCTTCACAAATGCGGCGGCTAGAGTCTCAACTACCGTCTCTAGGACGAGGGCTTCATAGATCCAGCTGGCGACTTCGACTTCGACGATGATCTTGTATGACGGATGGAAGAAGCTTGCTGGAATCTCGCTTGTCTCGTTGACGACCTTAGGGCCGTCGTGCCGGTCCAAGAGAATTGCGAACGCATTCACTGAGTAGTAGAGCTGGCACGTCGTTTGATGGGTCTGACGTGAGGCAAGCGTGAGGGGCGGCAGCATACCACCGAGCTTGATGTGCGTCTTAGATGCAAGAGCGTAGCGCCACATGTTGTTCCGAAGCTCAGGAGGCAGTTTCATGAGCAGCGAGTCGTCCATGTTGGTGGCTCGCTGCCCAATCGCAGACGAAGTTGCTGTGGTCGACTTGTGCGGTGGCGTAGGAGCACCCGGGCAGTTGGATGAGGATTCCATCGAAGATGATGAGAGCGGAAGATAGTGAGAAGTGTGAAGCCAAGTTAGGACATATATAGCAAGCGGGGCAATCTATGACTGAAGCCGATCAGCAGTACAGATGAGGCGCGATATATGCAGTGAGTGAGCCCTGGATCTTCGTACAGAAGTGAAGCCGCAGCCACCTCTGAGCATGTGAAGTACGCAGTCACCGGTCCTGCGCCTTCTGTAGGGCCTACAGTCACATCGTCAGAGATCATAATCCCTTGAGGCAGATAAAGTGTGTATTTGCTGCGGCTTTATGTCTATGTACCTGTATGTACATCTAATCTACGGATCGGCGCACTGACCGTCCACTATGTACTGGTTGTGGCCTTAACTCGCCTTCTACATGAGTCTGCAGACTCTCATCAAAGGTCTTACACTCATTGCCTTGCCGGCGCTTGCGGCTTCATAATATAGTAACTCCAGTTTCCTGCCGGCTTCGCACTTGATGCGAACCAAGTGGAGCCCGAACTGCTCGATACCTGAACGTCTCTGGCAGATCGGCTAGGCGTCGCCGTTACTGTTACCGTTGTGTAGGTCATGGTGGTCCCCGGAGCAGGGCACGTCGAAGGCGTAACGAAGACGGTCACGACTTCGACCGTCGCGGAAGAGCTTGCCGATGACGGACCGGTAAGCGATGAGCCTGACATGGCGAACGGTGCGGACGCTGCGACGACGCTCGTGGAGGGTGAAGAGGAGTTGTTGTTTGCGCCTGACGTTGTGGAGGCTGGTCGAGCTGTGGCAATGCTCGGGGAGGGTGAAGAGGAGCTGTTGCCTGCGCCTGTCGCTAGCACCTCACTGTCAAGTCCGCTGAGAGTGAACCCATACAGTACCACCTTATACACAACACACTCGATAAATCGGACGCATGTCTGGAAGACTTGGAGCCATGCCGAAGAGATACCTTTCACGTTTCACAACTCAAGAGTCGAGCGCTTGAAGTCCGGAACGGGATTAGAAGGGCTCCGGGATCTTGATGTCTGCTATAACTCTACCCAGCATCGTTCAACCGCGCCTCCCAAGCGCTGGGTGACCAACGGTCTACGGCACGACCCAAAGAGCGCCTGCTCTGCAATCAAGTGCGCTTCCCAACGCGCTTATACCCACCCTTTCCAAAACGCCAAAAGCACCCACCAGCATCCATCGACATCTCACAGAAAAGAACGATCTCATCTCCAAGCAGCCTTACTCCCCCCACCCCCCATCGTACTCCTGCTCGCCGAACCAGGAACAATACTACTAACCCTCACCGCCGTCCTTCCACCTTCCCTAGTGATCCCACCATCGGCCATGCTCGCTCCTCTGAGATCAGCCATACTCTTCCGCACCGCTATTGGTCCATTTCCGCTGGCCGCCTGTTTGGTGACGGGTTGGGTGCGAGGGCTCAACACGCTACGGAGAGCTTCCTCCCTCTCACTCTTCACCATTCGGCGGGCGTGGGAAGCGGAGAAAATCCCATTCCCGCTATCGGTGGGAGGGGGAGGCGAATGCGTAGAAGCCGTAGGCGATCTCCTCCGGTGCGCTGCAGACTCCCTCGAGACCTGCCGAGGCCCACCTTTCGCGGTGTTGCCAGAAAGGGACGAAGACCGCTTAACCTTCATAGCTGAGCGAACTTTGGTGGCGAGGTCTTTATCAGCTAAAAAGCTCCTCTCGTTATCACTCCCACTCGTCTCAGCTTCCGCTTGCTCTTTCCTCGCATGGTGCCCAGGAGAAGCCGCAGTATCCACATTCCTTAAACTCGACCGCTGATGATGCAGCGTCGGCGCGGAGTTAGCAGAAATATCTCTCAACGGGCTCGCTTCGTCTTCGCTCGAGAAATTCCCAAGCGTCAAAGTAGGCGGTGGAGGCATAGAAGCCGCAGGAGACCCATCTGGTCCCTTCTTCGCCGCCGAAAGAAAACCAGCCGCGAAGCGACCAGTCCCTGCTTTCCGGACTTCGCTGGAGGGGATAGGGGGCGCAGGCATGGGACTGCTGCTTGCCTCCTCATCCGTGAAGCCATCTGGTAGTACAGGGGCGCCCGGTACCTCCAATCCATCGCCGGTCTCTGGTGGAGACGACTCGAGTGCTTTGGGAGTGACCTGAAATTCAACCAGCGGCTTCCCACCCTCATCATCATCATCTCGCCACCTAACAGCCCTCTTCTTACTCGGACTCTTCTTCTTCCCTTGAGGCGTACCCATCTGGACTCCTTTCCGTGCTCCACCCAGCTTGACACGCCGCCTAGGCGAGCCCATTGGTCGGAGGGGAGAGGAGTACAGTCTTGGACTTGGATCCAGCTCTGCGGCAACATGCGCTGGTAGCGCACTCGCGGATGCTGAAGCCGCTGGTGCGAGGGAGGCCCGGTATTTGCTTTTACTCGGACTAGGTCCCATCAAAGGCGTTTGCTTCCTCTTCTTCGGTGTCCCATGTTTACTCGGGGGCACTGCTTCCGTGATCTGCAGGCCTCCGTCTGGCTTGATGACTTGGCCTGTGGCTTCGGTGCAAGACTTCAAGACCTTGCCCAGAACATCCCTCGCAGCAGCGACGGCGTCCTCCTCGCTCATCTGCATAATCTGGTTCAGGATAGCGATGGTCTCGAAGTGCGCTGTAAGCATCACTTGCATGAGACCGGACTCGGAGCTCTTCTGATCCTCAATGACCGCCAAGTTCGCGTCAATATCCGTGCGATGCTTCAGCAGCTCAACCTCCTTCTTCAGGCAAGACTCCTCCGTACTATCCGGCACCGCACCATCAAGCGCTTGCAGCTGGCGTATCCCATCCAGCAGCGCCGTATCGATCGCCCTTGTCCAATTGTTCTTCCCTAGCCGCTGATGGTAATGCTGCCGACTCCCCTCCAGCTCCACCAGTATACCCTGCGCCGTCTTCCTCATTCCCGTCAAACTCGCCGGCGGCTCCTCCTCTTCCCTCGTCTCGCAGACTTGGTCAAAAGCGCCGATCCAGCCAGAGATGGCTGCTATCCTCCTCTCGATCTGGCGTAACCTCCTCATATTCTTGACCCGTTCTTCCCGGTCGCCACGGCTGTGTTCGAATTCTCTGCGGATCCGCTCGACGCCTTCACGCGCGATCTCGCTCCTCTTTGCTTCGGCTTTGCGGAACTTGACGAAGGATAGCTCTTCGTACTGTTTTTGCTGTGCCGTAAGTTCGTTGATGCGTGTCATTTGTTCGTCGATCTTCTTGAGGTAGTCCTTTACATGGCGGTCGACGTTGTAGACATTTCGCACAGATTTGGTCTGGATGTTCTTCGCACGGTTGGCGTAGCGGAGGGTATTCTGTGTCTCGTCGAAGTGCTGGGAGCTAGGTGATACGCAGACGATCATCACTGTTCTGCAATTGCCGCCGAGGGAGAACTTGAGGAGACGGGTGAGTTTGGAGTTGCGGTATGGGACGTGGTTCTTTTTGCGCGGGTCGCAGAGGGCGTTGATGCAGGATCCAAGAGCGAGGAGGGACTTGTTGATATTGGCTCCCTCGAGTAACCGTTCACCGCGGTTCTTCGTTGCAGATGCGCGCTCGGAGCCTGCCAGATCGATGATGGAGAGGGTGGCCATAGTGACAGGCTCGTTGACACTAGCATTCCGGGCCTTCAGACTGATGTTCACCTGCAGTACCGCATGCGATCGGGAGGATGTAGCATTCGCTTCCGTGGGCGACTGGGTGCGGTTGCTGTTACCGCGGATGACCATATCCATTACCTCTTGCACGTTCTGCGGGTTGTGTGATGTGAGACCAGCGACCGACACTGCCTGACTGGCGTCTTCGCGCAACATGAGTCCTTGCTTGCCGCCCTGGCCTGGGTTCAGAAGATCGCGAATGGTCTCATTATAGATCTCCAAGTATGATAAGGTGATTTCGCAGTCCTTCTCCGCTTGTACCTCGCCCACCTTCTCGAACAGCTCTTGCATTGTGAGGAAGATGATGCCCGGTTGCTGCGCCGTACCAGTGATCGTATGCGTTTTCCCGCAGCCGGTCGCGCCGTATGCGAAGACGGTCGCATTGTAGCCATCCAGTACCGAGTCGAGGAGATTCTTCGTAGTCGCTTCGTACACATCGCCCTGGGTGGTGTTCTCGTCGAACACGCGATCGAAGCCAAAAGTCTGATCTTTCACTCGCTTCCCAGTTGGTGCGAAGGAGCGGCCGGCGCGGTGCACTGTGTTCTCTTCTGGCGGGTCAAAGACCCTATACAATATCAGCATACCCGCTCAGCATGACCCAAGCTTCTGCCGCACCGCTTTTAGGGGGCGCACCGCAGGTTACTTACAGACACTTCTCATCCACCACCTTGATCACACTCCTTATACCCTTGTTCCTTAGCTGTGGTGTGGGTGCGGCCGCCAGCGACCCATCTCCTATGAACAGCGGTCCATCATCGGTCTTGACCAGTTGCGCCGCTTCTCGGATCGTGAAGGGCCGTACGCGGACTGTGACATTGATACTGCTGGCACCGTCCAGCATTGCGCGCGCGAATCAGGTCGCCCGAGCAGGCGACACGAATTCGTAGGTAGTTCGATGGGTGCGTGAGGCGGCGAACACTGGGGTTTGTTCCTGAGGCGTGAGATCTGGACATATGGGCGTAAGATGTTCTCCAAAGGCGGCTGTTCGGGGTTCGCTTGCTCCACTGCATATAGGCATAAAGGTGTTCGCTAGCGTCTGAAACATCCACAAACGCGGGAAGCTGCAACCCTGCAGGTCCGTTGCGCGGGGCAACCACGCCTTGAACCACATCTCCATCGATCTTCAGCATCTCTTCGTCGGAGGCCATCACGCATCTCGGAGAATTATGTACGTTACCATGGCTCCAGGGTTGTCGTCTTGAGCAAATGTCCCTTTGGAACACCAAACATGCAGCATGTCGTTGCCATGCAGTCAAGATGCAGCCATATCCTCCCCAGACCTCCACCTGCATCTTTGGGCGCATCCTTTCGCGAAAAGGTCATGGCGACCTCCAGCGGCGCAGCAGTGCACCTCCATCGAGTCGAGATGTAGCGCTCCACGGCAGAGTATGTAGAGTCGGAAACACATCGCAACACAGAATACAGCAGACTACAAGTCTTCGACCTCGGCCATCCAATGAATATGACGTCTTCGGACTTAAGCCCGCAGCTTCAACATGCATGGGAGCTGGAGCTGCTGTACAACCTCCTCACGCATACGTACAAGGGAACTCAGGCCAAGTACTACATCTCGTCCCCTCACTGCCCTCCTCAGCACTTCTGTCCTTCTCCTCCTTCTCCTTCATGTTATCCATACTACGCATGTCAGCCACGAAAAGACTCACAGCGCTCTCCTCCCAGATCCGAACGCTCAGCACCACCACCGCATCCGACACCATGAAGGAAGCTGTAGTAGCCAAAGGCCCCAAGGTCAAGATCATTGACTCGCCCATACCTACACCTGGACCGAACCAAATCGTCACCAAAGTCGTCTTCAGCGGCAGTAATCCGTACGTCCATCTTCATACCCCCTCCTGCCTTCTCCTCTCCTCCCTTATATCTCTCATCGTACTGATTGCGTTACGCAGCAAAGATTGGAAACGCCCCGAGAACATGCCCGACGCCGAACCCGTTAACCAAGGCGACGACATCTCCGGCATCGTGCACGAAGTCGGCTCAGGCGTTAGCGAGTTCAAAGAGGGTGATCGCGTAGCGGCTTTCCATGAGATGATGAAGCCTGGGGGGAGTTATGCGGAGTACGCGCTGAGTTGGGCGCATACGACTTTCTATTTGCCGGAGAAGATTAGTTTTGAAGGTACGCTTTCACCACGTTACACACACAGATGGAGAGGGCGAGATTATGGGGATGGGGTTGTGAAGACAGGGAGCTGACAACGATATCTTTATACAGAGGGCGCGGCGTTACCACTCGCGGCGATGACAGCAGCAGTAGGCCTCTACGCTCGTCTCCGCCTCCCGCAGCCCTGGCTCCCTCTTCCTTCCGACAACAGCCAGAAACTGCCGCTAGTAATCTACGGCGCCTCCTCAGCTGTCGGCAGCTACGCCATCCAATTCGCTCAACGCTCCAACATCCACTCTCTCATCTGCATAGCGGGAAGGGCACAAGAGCACGTCAAGAAGTTGATCAGTCCGGAGAAGGGAGACGTGATTGTGGACTACAGAGACGGAGACGAGGCTGTGCAGAAGGGCATCAAAGACGCGTTGAAAGGACAGAAACTGGAATATGCTTTCGATGCCGTCTCCGAGAAAGGGAGCTACCAGAATATCTGCGGCGCAGGTCTCTCCACGGACACTGGCAAAATCACTCTTGTCTTGCCTGGGAAGAAGTACGAAGGTATTCCATCAACCATCGAGACGAGCACGACTACGGTGGGGAGCGTGCATCAAGATCTCCAGGACTTCGCGTACGTGTACTTCAGGTATATCTCGAAGGGTTTGGAGGAAGGGTGGTTCAAGGCGCAGCCGCAAGAGATCGTACCGGGTGGACTCGAGGGTGTGGAGACTGCACTTCAGAATCTGAAAGATGGGAAGGCTAGTGCGGTGAAGTATATCTTTAAGATCTCGGATACTCCTAGGGCGAGAGAGGCGAAGCCGCAGAATTACTGATGTAGGAACACAAGAAATGAACCTGGTTCGAATGCTCAAGCTGTCTAAAATATGCGTTTTACATCTATCTTTGGACAAAGCTCAGCTGAAAGCTGTAATTTGAACAATATCAGGAGAAGACTGGATCTCGACATGGTATCAACGATTGTGCCATCTATGCGATGGAGCGCTCGCACGACTTCACTGACCCTCAGTATCCTGCATTGCCTTGCACTGATTTGTATGCGAATAGCAGGAAGATGATCAACATATCACGTGCTCCAAGCGATGCCGATGCGCAAAGGGAGTGTCACTTCGTGTAGTCGTCCTGGCTCACTGGTCTAGAGAGCTTAGTATGGTGAGGCCACCTCGCCGAACTGGTTGGTGGTGTTGTATCTTGGTTTGGCTAATCATCCTTGGCTAATCGCAGTGCGACTGCGGAGACGAGTAGCCGCGCAAAACGCCACGTACAAGGAGCCACACTCCATGGGCGCTACGGTCGATGGGCCGTCCCTGTTCCATGCGGTGCTACACTATGCAGATACAGAACAATACAGCTCGACAGGCGAGGCCAAGGATCTTACTGGCACTCACTTCGGCTTTCAGTATCTCGGACTCCCGAAGCGATTGACCGCTCGATGGTGCGCTGAGGAGTGAAACGAAATTGGCCGCCTCCAGTCCGGTACCCAGAGCACTCGGCGGCAGAAGCTTACTACTATGATCACAATGTTTAGCTTGGCAAGCCTGCGAAGTCTCCCGCCCGCTCCGCCAACTCGACGACGTGCTGATCCCGCTCTCTTCCATGGGCATCGGTATCCTTCTCGAATACCAGATGCGTGATCTTCCATGCTTTGATGATAAGTATATGGTGTGGACCTGGCAAACATCTGGTAGGTGCTGGTTTGACCATCTCCTCCGTGCCGAACCGAACAGATAACGCTTTCCGACTTGCGCAGAAGAGAGCGAGGGTCGGTGAAATTGGAGCTTGCCGCCCTTCTCTTGCAACGCAGACGGGATTAGAGCTCTTGTATCGGCCGCTGGATCTCTGACGGTTGTAGGAGCGCTGGGAGATAATTTGAGAGATCTTGGATCTTTCCAGGCAGGATTAAGGTCATTAGCCAACTATATAGGTCGCTTGAAGCTCGAGGACGAGTTGCGATTGTGGGAGCGCAAAAGGCAACGTCCTTCATCATCGACCTCTAGAGCTGGAGCTATTAGGCGACGCGCAGCTGCAGGGCGGGGTAAGTGCGTGCAGTTGTGTTGCAATCAGCCTTGCCGCTTACGCATTACTTCCTCATCTTTCAGATCTCCTATCGCGCCGCCTTTGTGCTAAGGGTGCTTTTCGATCGATAGCCCGACTTGACGACTCTTCCATTGAGCACTCAAACCTGTTTGAAGGTTGACATCGCTGGACTCCTGATGGAGCATCTACTTCTTCCAGCTGGTGCGACTGTGACCTCATCAGAGAGAGCTCTTTACATTGCTGAACCGTACGACGGCGGACCTTTCTTGGAGTTCCCGCGGCGGAGTCGCTTTGGACATCTGTACGAACAGCTGGTACCCGCAAACGCCCCTGATTATTCCGCTATCACCGATACTGCTACAATCTCAGATCTCGAGGTCTTCCTGCAGACTTGGGCGGTGTTTGGCCTACTGCACGAAGTGTTCGGCCCCTTGGCGAATGTGGAAGAGTTTGTCGTGTCCGACGACGAGCCTCCACGACGTCCACGTGCCTTCATCAGCACTGCAAGGTTGCCAGCGATTGCCAAACCATGGACCTCGACCCATACTTATCTACGTGATAGTGATGATGGGAAGAAGCTCCTCGAGCACTTTATTACATGCATCAGGACAACCCACAAGCTGGCCAGCAGAGTAAGAAAAAGGGCCGAAGGACTCCGAGAGACTCTTTGCACTGTAGGATCTATTGGCGATAGCTTAGAGGACCTTATCATTGGGACCCTGAAGAATAGTATGCAAGGTTTAACGACGAGTTGGGATGACTGCTACTTCAGCAGGGATATCGCTGCGAACATGGAGAGAAATGGATGGTGTCCCGCAGACGTTCCGACATGGGTAGCGGCGTCTTCGGGGTTCCAAGATCTCTACTACATCAGCAAGATAGAGCAGCCGAAGAGACTGAATCATGGCGAATGCAAAGGTGCAGTCTGTAGAGCCAGTTACTATGAGGGTACAGAGAAGACCGCTGGTCATCGCTGCTTGGACGGTACATGTGGCTCTCTGGTTGTCGACATTAAGGCAATGAAAGCAACTTTCGACAACGGCAACTTTGGCTTGCTTGATATGCAGGGAGAGGAGGCTTCCACGGTGACAGCTACCGTTGTATCGTCTTCCGAACAACGAGCCTACGTTGCATTATCGCATGTCTGGGCGGAAGGACTGGGAAACCCGACAGCGAATGCACTCCCTCTGTGCCAGATGGCTTACGTTACTAGGGCTGTAAGGCAGTTGGAGCTAAGCAGCGGCAGTGGCAGGCTACTACTGTAGTTGGACACACTCTGCTGCCCGGTGGACAGCACGGAGCATCGACAGCAATGCTTGGTGTTGATGCGACACATCTATCGGGAGGCAGAGCACGTCTTAGTACTCAATGGACAGCTCAGCAATTTCAACATGGCAGACTTGGATCACATCGAGATTTGTGCCCGGCTAATTTTCTCCAGCTGGACTCGGAGGCTGTGGACCCTCCAAGAAGGCGCTCTTGCGCGGAAGCTTTGGGTGCAGCTGAGGGACCAAGCTGTCGACTTAGACGTGGTGGAGCGCCAGGTTACACATACCCTCTGGAACAGCCTTGTCCACGTCTCTCTTGCTCGCAGCCTCGTCTATGGGCTGCGCCGGCTGCGGAGTTTTGGTTACGATCCGCGATTTGAATCGCCGGACCTGAGATCTGTAGCTCTCGAGCTCCACAATCGGGCTGTCACCGTTGCTTCAGACGAAGCGCTGTGCCTTTGTACCTGCATGGACCTTGATCAGGACGATGTGGTGAAAGCCAAAGACGCCGATCGCATAGCAGCATTCTGGCGGTCTATGCAGCATGCGCGGAAGCTAATACCGACAGACATGCTCTTCCTCGGTAAGCCGACACTTCGACAACCCGGCCTAAGCTGGGCACCATCGTCTTTGCTCGCCTTCGGTTATAACGACGTAGGCATCTTGAAAGGGAGCCAGCAGGCCGAGATCAGTGACACCGGCTTGCTAATGTCATCGCCAGCGTGGGAATGTCGCATCTCAAAGAGGTTCTCCCAAGCAGACCAACAAATGTGGGAGAAAGCTTTGCATGGGGTTCATCATATTGTGTGGCTCCGACACAGTGCAAAGCGGTGGTACATACTAGTTCCATGGCACTTACAGTACATGGCGGTCCCGGGCGAGCTTGCAGCTTTTGACTCCAACAAGATATCGGCCACAGAGTTTGCTCCGCTCGCTAGAGATTCTCTGGTCCTCTTCCCGAACACGAGTGCTTTTCCGCACAACCCAATCAGCGTTGATGCGGCCGACACTGAAGTTTCCGATGGATGCCAGGTTCTTGCATCTACGCTTCAGAGCCAGGGTGCTCAGACACCACTTGTCCATAGTGTCACGCTTGCCGTCGTTGCACCCACTACGCAGTCTTGGTCTCAGTATTTAGAGCTTGCATCGCAGTACAGCCAAGACAATGGTTTGACCGGTATTAATTGGTTGTCTGGAGGTACTGTAGAAGACCGGTTCGCTTCGAGCAGCAAGCTTCTCTCAAAATTGACGGACACTGCGGCGCGACGCCTCCTCCAGGTTGCGCAGCTTGCTATCGACCGCCATGGCCAAACACTGCAAACGGAGGATGGCTTGCAAGAGGCAGCAGAGACGCTGATACAGACCGTTGCCGAGTTTATGCTCTTCTTCGTTGCAGGACGGTCGATGGAAGTCATCCGGACGTGGCCAGACACTCAGAACTGGTGCGTCGACTAGCAAGTTGGCAGGATATGTCATCTTCGGGAATCCCTCGAGACAGTACAAGCAACGTGTACGAAGAAGGATCGGCGAGCCGACTGCTTCTTCGTAGTGTCTTTCGCTTGGCTTGGTGAGACGGAGCCGAATTGGACAACCAACATGGGTGATACTGAAGATCCGGCTTGCCGGAGATGAATGGCAAGGGAGTAAGCTGCACTGGTTGGTCGCCGGCACCGACATCAGATAGACTCGGAGCATGAGACCATCAGCACCACCGCACCACCGCACCACCGCATCATGCAGGCATAAACGGTACATCAAATCAGCCACCGTGAGCCTTCCGCAGATTCCGGCCGCCGCAGATCAGCGCAGAAGCTCTTGCAAAAGCGGCCTTTGATGCACGCATTTCCTGACGTACCCGAGCCCACAACGACTCTTTGATCGGCACATCGTATCCTCTCATCGATGCCACCACCCTGCTGGCCAGATCATCCGTAGCTAGCATAAGAGATGGCTAGCCTGCCAATTCATCCGCCACCTGGCTCTGCGGTATCCCATGGTGAACAGCTAGTCCCGCTTCCATAGCGAAGCCGACGAAGTTGTCCGCATTACGAAGAGCAAGCCCAGGATTCTGGAAGGCTAGGAGTTGCGAAGACAATGGCCCGTACGCAGTGTTGTCAAAACTAGTCTTCGCTTCAGGCGATACCGGAGCCGGGAGCTCCATGTCCCCTATATCAAGCGGATAGCCCAAGGTATCCAGATGCGTCAGCTCGTGGACGAGGTACCGCGACCCTTTGACCAAGTCGCCAATCCATACCCCCTTGTCGTCATCCCATGCGTCGACAGCATCGTTCCATCGTAGAGCTTCGTCCATGAAGTTCCATGACTGTGGACAAAAGTTCACCACGCCAGGAGCTTCTTCGCCATCTGTGACCACGAATGCCATAACTGAAGCTAGAACGTCCGAGCAATCGTATAAGCAGTGGTAGTCAGTTTCGTTATTCGTCGCAGATGTTGTCGTGGTGTGCATCCGCTCGAAGACACTGCGGACATCACCAAGATCCGTGGTGCTGACCTGGTGGCCGAACCATCTGGTAGATAGCTCCTGAGCTACTTCCAGAGTCAAAAGGCCAACGGACAGTGACTGGTACGGAGAGGAGCGCAGGATGAGGTCGACTGCCGTCACAGCACCTGCGCTGAGTTGTGCAGCGTCGGCTATTGCGCCCTGGAGAAGGGTCTGTTGTTGCGGTGAGCAGCCCACTGAGTTCGGTAGTATATGTGGGTTGCTGAGAACGTAGGAGGGCAACAAGGCAGCGAGGAGGCAGGTGAAGAGTGCTGAGGGCATCATGGCGATGAATAATGGCGGTTGGGTTCCAGGGTTTGGAGTGTTATGTGTGGTGGTTAAGAGTGCTTGGAGCGAGGTATCAAGCAGTGTCTCAGAGGTATGGAGAATCCACTTTGATAAAGGAATTGGTGTAGAAAGTTTGAGGACAGCATGATGCCCAAGTCAATTGTGATAGCTGTTGTGGGATCTGCTGTCTTCGTCTACGGCGTGCAAATATGGTTCGCACGGAAACGAGTCGAAACGGCCACCATCAAGGACGTAAGGGTGCGCACTTCCATAATGCAGATCAGCATTCGCATGCACAGGTGCCTTTCATTTGTTCTGAACCACCTGACACAGGCCAAATCCCAGAACAGGCGAAGCGTGAGATCCAAAGCTACTCCGAGCTCTAGCATCAATCGTATCTAAGAGGCGTTGGTTGCTTGTAAGGTGCCGAATTGTCGCAGATATCGTCCTCCGGGTACTGCAAAACACGACAACAGCCGAATATCATGGGACTCACTCAAATCTAAGGCTTCTAGTGCCAGTTCTGTTCCAAGCGCCATAGCATTGGCCGGCACATAGAGGACAAGCCTGATTCCTCGAAAGCTTCTGCGTTTCGTCCCTTCCGCTAGAAGCCCGTTGATGCTGCAGAACTTGAACGCCACACCGCACTCTTGTGATCGTGGTTGGCGACTTCCTCAAGTTCGGTGGCAGTAGCGACAATCTCGGAAGTCTACGCCAGCTCTCCAACAACCACATCGCAATCAGCATCTTGCTGTTCTTCATTGCCACAGTATATCCCATCAGTGCATCATCATACACCTCAGACACCGCAAAAAGCCTACAAACATGCGCAAATAATCAGCTGCCCAAATCATCAGTGTACGCGCACCATCCCACCATTGTACTCCCCGCAAAGCACGCTCACACCTTCCTCCCAGTTCATCCTCAGTCTATACCTCCCGTCCCTCTCAGTCTAGTTGACCGAAGGCTTCGACATCGACTTCTGGATCAACCTCACTCTATGCTCCCTCGGCTTCATACCAGGCAGCATCCACTCGACCTATATCCGGATTATCTGGGTCGAGCGCAAGTGGAAGACCCATCACGGCGAAGCCGTTACCGACCCATCCCCCATGATTTTCAGTGAGGAGTTCGCGCAGCGGAGGCGGTGGAAGGGCGATGGGCAGGAGGATTTCTGGGGTACGCGATGCCCAGAACGAGGCGGATCACGTTGTCGAAGATGCCGGAGATGCCGGAAATCACGGTGCTGCCTGTTGGGCGATGGTAGGTGTCCTCGACGACAGCATTGTGGGCGTGAAGGACCGGCTACGGTCGGTAGGGATGTGGGTCCTGACTAAGCGAAGACAGGCCCTTCTCATGCGTGTGAGGTGGAGATGGAGAGTCACTTGCCCGGAGGGCGATCCTAGTTTGATGTACCTACGAAAACTTACAGGGGCCGACAGGAAGGAGCAGGCTGAGGTACATACGCACGACTGCCTGCCTTAATCGTTCAGACAGCTTCTTCGTCCCTAGTTCTCCATCTCGCACGGAGCCTGACCATAGACCGTAAGGGCTCTTGCCAGCAAGGAAAAGCACAAAACCAAAGACACAATCGTACTTCTTTCCTACTCCTTCCGCTCCTCATCCCGTGCACCGCCTTTCCCGCCACCACCGTCTCGGAGCCTACAGGCTTCATGCAATAGTTCGAGTGGTCCGCCAGTAGACTAGTGAACAGTATCCCGAACATCTCAACGCTAGACCTATACCTCTCATCATCCTTCCTCGCTCTCGGATGGGTGATAAGCGCGCTCTCTCCCGGCTTCAGCGTAGCAAGCACGTCCTCTCTGCAAGTACAAATTCCTTAAGCCTCTTCTCCGCTTTAACAGCCTCATCTGCGACCGTCTCTGCGGCCGTTGGGCGACGCGTGAGAATGGGGAGTTGCCGAAATGCTTGAAGTTCAGGTGTCTGTCGGGTGAGAACTGCTGAGCGCTCTTTACGGCCGCCTTCCACGTCCCGCTCGATGCGGTTCGGCGATGCAGCACCTCCAGACGCGCAACAGCCAGCCGGCACTACATCCTTCCTCACGGTGTCCTGCGTGAACAACGCTTTCCTTTTGCTGGCACGGCCTTCCCTGTTCATAGCTTCGAGATATGCCTGCTATTCCGACTGCGCTGCGCATCCTCGGAATCACTTTCCAACCCACCTATCCCAGGCTGCCGCTTGCATGTACTCAACCCAACGTCCTGCCTCGGAGTAAGCTCCCCTCGCAAAGGTACAGCCATCAATCTCTGCACCTCCTTAGTCTCCACACCCCGCAGCGCAAGCAGATACGACAGCTTAGTCAAAGCCGCTTCAGACGTGAGATCGTATCCCGGGACAATGCCAGCCTTCCCCAAAGCCATGGCTGGCGCGTAGAGTGGGCTTACGCTGCCAGTAAGGCATTGTGTAACATTCACAATGACGATACCGCGCTGAACGGCGTTGGCGAAGACTTTCGTCAGAGCGTTATCTGGTCCTCCAGGAGCGTTGCCGGCGCCGAAGGTCTCGAGGATCAAGCCTTTGAGGCCGGGTGCGTGAAGAGCGGCGTCGACTGTGGCGGGACGTATGCCGGGGAAGATGCGTAGGCAGGCTACATGCGGGATCCCGAGGTTGAGCTGAACGGTGAGTGCCGAAGTTGGGTTTGCTTGTCTCGTCTTGTCCAGGTGAAGTACGGCATTCCAGTTCACCCGGATCTGCGACGATGTGACGATGGCCAGTGGCGCGCAATTGGGTGAGTCAAATGCATCAAATCGGTCAGACGAGACCTTGGTGCAGCGGTTGCCTCGTAAGAGCTTGTGATCGAAGCAGATACAGACTTCTGGGATGTTAAAGTGACCAGCGATGACCAATGAGTCAAGCAAGTTATCAGTAGCATCCGTCTGGAGATCGAAGATAGGAGCCTGTGAACCAGTCAAGACGACAGGCTTGGTCAGATTTCCGAGCATGAAACTCAGCGCAGAGCTGGTATAAGCCAGACTATCAGTGCCATGCAAAACTATGAAGCCATCGAAGAGCTCGTAGTTCTTCTGTATAGTGGTTGCGATCTGTTCCCATCCAGTGGCGTCAATAGAGCTACTGTCGAGGAGCTGCTCGAATTCAAGGACCGAGTACCGCACATGGCGCCCATATCGACTTATCGGAGTCCGCAAGCTCTCCAGTGTCGTGTTCCCTCCGGTCTCGCTGTATGCCTGCATGTCCACCGGATCCGAACCATCGTTGAACGAAGGTCTTGGTGCCATACCTGCCCTCAGGAAACCAGTAGCCGGTATCAGTCCATCCGGACCAGGCCGCATACAAATGGTGCCGCCAGTCATGATGACCAGAAGCTTCGACTCGGGAGCCATGTCTCGCAGGTGAATCCGACGTACTCCGGGGTGTCCCGTGGTAGATGTTGAGCCTGAGAAGAGCTGCCCAGCCGCGTGCGGTCGATCACTTGGGTATGATTGCATGCACGGCACTCTAGAGACTAGTCCAGAGTTTGCTTCGTGGTTGATAAGTTCATGTGTTGATGCTGCAAGAAGCGGTGTCTGACTTTCGCTCGAAGGCAAAAAAGTTCGATCGTGCCAAGACGGCGCTTTCCGCTCACGTGGTCCGTGAAGACAGTGCGAGGTGCGTTCTCCGACACGGGAGTCGAAAGGCCCGTGTCCTCCCACCAACAGAGGACTATG
Source organism: Neocatenulostroma microsporum (assembly GCA_022814695.1). Taxonomy (NCBI): domain Eukaryota; kingdom Fungi; phylum Ascomycota; class Dothideomycetes; order Mycosphaerellales; family Teratosphaeriaceae; genus Neocatenulostroma; species Neocatenulostroma microsporum. The sequence goes on from JAKLLW010000024.1 coordinate 62,148, forward strand.
CGAGCTCGAAGGGCCTATGACGAAGGGTTTGGGGTTCGGGATGAGGTGTTCGGGTCCAGCAAGGCGCCTAGTTGGTGATTGTGCGCGCAAGGAAGAAGGCCGGTGGATCCTGTTCGAACATGCTCACACAACAGACCAGCTCTGCTCTCGTAGGTGTAATGTGCTACCGGTACTTATTAGCTGAAATAGATGGTACTCGTACCAATCGTAAAGACATTTCGCAGGACTGAAGATTTATCGATCCAGAGAGTAGCGGTTGTTGCGCACTGCTTCCCAGGTTACATGGCACAATCAGGAAAACGCACAAGGGTATGCTGACTCTGGGTGCACTTTGTCGTGACACGCAAAGCTGGTGTGAAAAGGTCTGGCCAGGCGCGTGACCTTACGATGAACTCGAGCCTGTATTTGCACCCTACCTCAGCAGTATTTGTACATTCGCTGCCAGCTCACTCTTCTCGTTCACCTCCTCACCCCACTCTATCCTTCTTATCCTTCCGCTTATCTGTACTCAGGCCTAACATAATCCGCCATGGTCTTCGGCTCTCCAGCATAGTTGTGCGCACCATCGCTGTCCTCGTGGACATCATGCGCGCCATGGCTGTGTCCATGCGCATCATGGCTCTCCTGTGGGCCGACATATTCAAGCTTGTAGACGGAGCCGCACTCAGGGCAGCGCTCGATTGGGCGGTCGCGGGAGGTGGTGAGCCAGATGACGACGTGGGAGTCGGCGGGGCAGCCGGTGCAGCCGACGTATTGCTCGTCGCCGAAGGATTTGACTACGATTGGGTCTTTCATTGTACCTGCGAAATAGAGTCGTGTGGTTAGTACGTGTGCGTAGTAGGTGGAGGGATGTAGGTTGGAGGAGGAAGCGTACCGAGTCTGCTAGCATCCAGCGGCCTCATGTCGAAGATGTCTACACCCTGCATCTTTCCCAAGATCTCCAGGCGCTCCAGACCGGTGGCTTGCTCGAGGTCGGTGGGAACGGTACCGGGCGCACCGCCGGGAGGCATGAGGTCGTGCTCGCCCTTGATCTCTGTATTCCCGGAATCAGCCATTGCCTGCCTTTTGCGTAGAGTCGGGTGTAGTTTGTACCTTCGAGAGGCTTCATAAGCTTGTCGTGCTCGCCAGGCGCTGGGTTGCCTTCCCGTGGACGCGCATCATCTGTTCACGCCCTCCGTTAGCCATCCTTCTCTCCCTTCTCTCCTCTCCTCCGAGCGTTTCGGTGGACGTACAGCGTGTAACGGTGGTAGCGAAGGAGCGGGTGACTGCTGGGCGGAAGACAGCGCGCTTTGTGAGCGCCGGTGCGGCGCGGCGGAGGAACATGGTGGTGTACAATGGCTTTGGAGAGGAGAGGTATAGTGTGAGTGAAGCTTGCAGTTGCGAGCATTGAAGCTCTCCTGCCGGCTACGGGAGATTCCGATGTCAGCCCTGCGGATCCCGGATTTCTGCCTGAGGCCTCCAACGCGTTCTTGTCTCACGCCACATCACGCTTCTATGCATATCACACCGTGTACGTGTCCACCGACGTTGACGTCGAGTGCGCGGTGTGAAGACGCCGGTACACAGGCATCTAATCGAGCGTACAGTAGCTGAAGTTCAAGAGCTCAAAGGAGAAAACGAACCAAACAACATCCTTGAAGCACCATCCATTACCCATTACCCAGCTAGACTTTTCTACTCATACATGGTATCGTTCGAAGCAAAGCAAGCAAGCAAGCAGTGCGCATCCCATCCCCAAACAAACAATCACGCAACAAGCACACGCAATCGCCTCCCTTCCCACTAGTCCGACACTCACTCAAATGCTATCGCTAGTAGGAGGCATTTGACTGTACATAACCATCGGCCACTGCTGATTACTATCCGGCATCTGCATCCCCCCAAAAGCCGCCGCAGCATGTCCATTAGCCGTGACAGGCGCCGTCATGTACCCGCCATTGAGCGCAGCTGTGGAGAAGTCCTGCGCCGCTGGGATGGTAGGCAGAGGTACAGCGCCGTTACTCATAGTACCTGCGTTGCCATTGACCATGTTCTCCGCGAAGTGGCGCCAAGCTGTGCTGTCGAAGGCTGCGACGGGTGTGTTGGGCATAATGGCCGTTTGCGGGACTTGCTGCTGTTGTTGAGGATGTGTGGGAGCGGGAGGGTATGGCTGGTAGGGTGTTGAGTAGTAGTCGGTTGGCGGGTCGTAGCTGTTCGTCTCCTGTGCGCCTGCATTGGCGGAGGCGACGGCAGCAGAAGCAGTTTGTGCGGCGATGTGCCTGCTGATCTCACCAAGGTGACGATCGATGATGAGGCCCATTGCTTCTTGTAGACGCAGGCCGGTACCCAGCATCTGGCCAACGGGTCCAAGGACGTCGAGCCAGGTGTCCATGTCGTTCCTGAGGTTCTGCATGTCCGTAGGCGTGAGCTGATTCTTCTTCTCCGTGTATGCGAAAATAGTGGTGAAGATCGCAGCCAGGAAGTCGGTAGCGTAATAGAGTGTAGTATCCAGCGCCTTGAGCTGCTTCAACTGCGAAGCCGTCTTCAACATCTTCTTGCTGACATCCAAGCAAATATCGAGGTTCTGCGCTGCCGTATGCGGAGAGACCGAACGGTCGAGCGCTGGGTGGTGAAGTAGCAGCTGGCACTCCGAGACCGAAAGCTGCAAGTACAGCGCGGAGATTCTATCTTCAGCAACTGTTTGCGGACCGCCGGAGAGCTCTTGCGGTATCTGTGCCTGGAAAGCAGCAAGGTCCTTGTCCATCTGGCGTACACTCAAGTCGTAGGCTCCACTGTTGGATCTGACAGCGTAGATAGTGTTGTAGACTTGCATCAGGATCTTGCAGATCTTGAAGCCTTCGATGCCAGCGCGGAAAGAGCACTTCTTCCACTTCGTCCAGTTTGCTTCTTCAGCTGTGTTGTCGTTGACGGGTTCGGGTATCTCGATGTCGAAGTCTTCTGGTCGGAGAGCCATTGGTCTGCCAAGGTTGCCGCTGATGAGGGTGTGTACTTCCAGGATGGTCCAGAAGATGCGCTTGCGCATTTCGAGGAGGTGAGGGTCTTGGTCTACTCCTGAGCTCGGCCATGCTTTGGCTGAGCGGTGAAGGCCTGATTCGATGGCGAGGCCGAGGACGGTATTTGTGAACATCCATGCTGCTCCTGGACGAGGTTGATTGCGGAGCTGTGTGCAGATGAGGCCAAGCGCCTGGAGATCTTCCAGCTTGTGGTTGGTGATGAGTTGCGGGATGAGTGTAAGGCTGTAATGAAAGTGCTCGAACGACATCCGGCGTGTCTCTTCGCTTTCGTTGCGAGCGGCGTACTGAAAGTACATGACTGCGAGCACAGTGTGCACCATGACAATCTCTGCCGGTGACGGGTGGTAGCTCTCGTGGTAAATGCGGGTGAGGAGTGAAAAGAAGTGGGGTTTGTGGAGAATCGGTATGAAGACCTGGACGGAGCGAAAGTACCATTCTGCGTACTGCTTGCAGGTTTCGTACGGCGGGAGGTCCGGAGCTTGCATCTTCACGGTGCCGAACGTGTACTGGAGAAAGGTCTGGTAGGACATGTCTGTTGCCTTTGGGTCGGTCTCTGGTGGCATGAAGTCAGCGAGGTCAATCTTTGTGCCAAACAGCGCCAGTGATGTGCCCTCAATGGGACTGAGCCAGTTGTTCTCGGATGCCACGCCCAGGTAGTTGTCGCCGACACAGCCAGCCCTGAATTCCGGAAGGAGTGAGCCCATGGATCCTTGGCGCTCGTTCTGCACGCGTTGTAGCTGCCCATTGCGGTCCTGTGTGTATGTGGGTGTGTCCAGTTCCCATCCTCCGTATGACGGCGTCTCGTAGTCTTGCCGCTGGTATGGTGCTTGCATCTGTGTGGCTGGCATAGGCGCGGGCTCGATGCTGTTCTGCTTCAACTGCTGCTGCAGCTCCATCACATACATCCGCAGGTTGACGTTCTCATTCTCCAGCTGCTCGGTATGGCCGCGTGAGGTCGCGCGCCCCGTAATTCTGTCCGTCGTCTTGCATTCTGTGTTGTTTTGGATGCATGGCGAGCATCCTCCTGGTCGCGCGTCGCATCGTATCTTGCGGACTTTGCAGCGGTCGCACGCTTGTCCGGTACGCGTCGAACTGGTCTTGCGTATCTTGCTCGCGCTCTCTGGGCCTTCTGAAGGCCGCTTGCTGTCCAGAGGTGGCATCTTCCGTGCTGCGTGAACGTTGCTTCGCGGTGGAGTTTGCCGCGGTGGAAGCCGCGCTGTTGTAAAACGGTAGAACCGAAAGTAGGCTGGTCTGTGCGTACCGAAGTTGCCGAAAAAGTGCCAAGCAATGAGAAGTGATCCCGACTTTTCAGTCTGCGTCAACGGCGTCTAAAAGATCCAGAGGGTGCTCTTGTATTGGGAGAAAGCCGGAAAATCCAGCCAAAGACCACCGTGGTGGAGTATGGATACCATCATCTTGCCGCATTTGCCAGACCATCCGCTGCAAGTATGCCTGTTCAAAGACGTCCGGAATGCATCGTTCTTGCGGCAGCAGCTTCTAGATGGCAACACAGACTTTGAGTACGCCTTCTTGGATGCGAGTGTGTTGTTGTCGACGAGCCACGTGTTGGCGGCTTGCTTTCGGGCTATTGTCGACATGTTGCAGGAGAGAATGAAATCGAAGAACGTCCACTCCGAGATTGTCTTCTCGTTGTCTCCGAACAACAATGTAAGTCTGAGTATGTCGTTGGGCTCTGCTGGTGGACTGCGTGCTGATGGTGATGGTGTTGAGTAGATCTCGGAGTCGTTCAGAAGATTCGGCGTCTCTGAGACGACGAAGCATGTGGTGGCTATCAAGGTTGCTGGTGATCGCTCCCAGGCCGAAGAGCATTTGTTGAAGCATGTGGAGGGCGATGCCGCTGCCTTGACGGACAACGTTCTTGGTGAAATCCGCGATGAGGCCAGGATCCGGAAGGTGTACAAGCTGGATATGGTTCCCGATTCCGAGGCATTCGTTGTGGGATCCATGGCTCTCAAAGGCTCCTAGGCTGTCCAGATGATCCATGGCGGCCAGTGGTGTAAGGGGCAGAACAGATGAAATGGGGATTGCTTACCTCCGGTTGTCATTGGGGTGCCAGTCCATCTCAGGGCAGGACCGGCGAAGACGCACTTCTGTGAGGTTAGCTCACTTTGCCGTCTGTTGCGGGCTCGTCAGACGAGCTACTCTACTTCACCCGAAGGGTTCATCGTGAAGAGTTCGTCTCTCCACTGTCAACGACGTAGGAGTTGGACGCCGCCAAGCCGACGTCCTGCGGGTGCTCGGGCTGCATACCCAGCTTCTGCATGCAGCTACGCAGCGAGCCAAAAGGACCGAGGTCCAGGGTACCCAGCTCCTGCGCCGACCTACGAGACGACGGGACGGCCTCTTGCTGGTCCGGAGCCGTGGCTTCCGTTCCCACGGCATCGCAAGCGAGCCTGTGGTACATTGGGGCGGCCCCATCATCCCAGAAGAAGCCATCGACATATCGCTTGCGCGATAGGCCCTCACAGAGCGGACAAAGGTCTTGCCCAACGACAAGGTAGTCCACACAGACCGCCGCAGCGGTCAACCCCGGAAGCTCCCTACACTGGAGCAATGCACGACCGCATTGCTCCACCCCTCTCTGCTCCCGATACGCGCAACCGGAACGGTCGGCGCAAGGCCACTTCCACAGGTCGACGATGACACACATCTGCGAATTTGTTAGTATCTCCACAACAACGAGACACCGAACATCATCGGTGAAGAGCAGCAGCTCGTTCACAAGGCTCAGATGTTCCAGAGATCCTCCTCTTATTGTAAACAGGGTGTAGGTGAACTTACGGTGTCGGCGGTGGTGGTGGGCTTGGTGGTGGGCTTGGTGGTCTGTAATTATATACGTTAGCATATGCTGTATCTCACTGCCACGAAACGAGCAAAAAGCCATTGAAGTCGCCGTCAGCCTCATTGCCGCCGCCATGACGCGGTGAGATGCTGTTTTGCCTCTCAAGTCATCAAAAGCACCAGGGAAGAGTCAAACTTACGTTCTTCTGTGGATTGGTGGTGGTGTCTGCTGGTATGCTGCTATCTCCGTAACACTAATTAGCTCTATGCCACCTCACAGGGCGGTGGTAGACATTATACTCATTGTTCGTGATGTCGTTATTGTCAAGAGAAAGAGAAGGATACGAAGGCGAAAGTTCGAGTGGACGGATTTGACAATGCCAAGCCTTTTCTGTAGCTATATGCCTACCCCCTCCCCAGCAACATTAAATCAAAATACACATCGAACGGCCTACAAGAGGGTCTATGAGCTAGACAGTAGCTGCCAGAACAACCACAATGCAATCTCTTCCATCAAAATCCACCAACAACCTCTCAGAGATCACCCATGGCTCACAAGGCTCGAACGGTCCGCGAATACCACCATCCCCCAAAAGCCTCCAACACCACCAGCGTTTGGAGACCACCGCATCGCACCGTTTCCCACTAGACCTCACAGAGAAGCGCCATTGTCCCCTTTCAAACAACTACTCCAAGCCAAACGATCGCAAGCCCGCCCAATCTCTCGAAGCCTCTCTCCACCAAAACCCGCAGCGCCATTCGCGCCCAAAGTCCACAGCGACAGATCCAGATCGCCTTCGCCTGACGGAGATATTCTCAAAGCTGATCAGAAGCAACAACCTCCGCAGACGCAAAGCTTCCCAATCCCCCGAGCCCACCCTCCCACCAAGACCTCCTGCGCCAGCCGCATCCGCAGTCCAACACGACAGGTCCAAATCGCCTGTCGCAGACGGAGATACGTCCCCATCGTCCCTACGATCGAGCGCTGTAGCGGCAGCAATCCAGCGCCGAGCCTAGCTTTGTCCATGAGCAAACACTCCCAAGCATACCCTCCAGCTCAGCGTTAGCGGGAGCAGCAGCGGCAACACCAAAAGCATTGGACAGTAAACGAGAAGAAGAGGCGACAGCGATAACAGGTATCATATCTAAGAAGCAGATATGACATTGGAAGAATACGGATACCTACACCTACACCACACGCCAGAGCGGCAGGGAGCACGAGGCAGTGTTGCCAGCGGCAAGTGAGCTAAAAGACAACAATGGACAAGACCAGAAGCAAGAGCCTGAACGGGCCTAGGAGAAGCAAGACATCAACAGACCTACCATGTCTCTGGCGCAGGACCTACCACCTGACAGAAGAGCGACCTCCGCCGGCGACGACGATATTGATCTGCACGACCCGAGCAAGCGACCAGATCTACCAAGGGACGAGACCGGCGACACACTTGCGCAAGGCTGGCAGCAATGCGCTCCTCCTGACGACGGACCAGCGAGAGACCATGGCGAGTTCTGGGGCATACAACGTGCCACAGAACTATCCCTTTTGGCCAGCATCTGGACGATATGAGAAGCGCCTGCGCAGCAAGAGTGCAAGGCTACAGAACGAATCCAAGGATACTCTCATTCGGCCAACAGCCGGGAGCGCGGACACCAGCAGCGACTGAGGAGGACTCTTGAGCTGTGACAGGGCAACACTGCGCAATGGGAGAGAGCAAAGCTGTGCAGGACATATCGAAAGACCGAGCAGGGCATCACGAGGCCAAGACTGTTGAAGCTGACATGCGGTACCATGGCATGCACCTCCAGCAAGTGGTTCAGCAAAAATGCAGGCAATGCCCGAAGCAATGCCATGCGCGGCATCACGAGGCCACTGTACACAGACGACAGAGCCGTTGAGCAAGGGCCGTCCACGTCTTCGCTTTCACCAAGATCAGGTGCAAGGAGCGGAGGGGACATCAAGCATACCCTGCCGCAGATGGCGTTCGAAAGAGAGATGGCTTCGAGATCGAGTAACATGGCGGTGAAAGCCAAGAGCAAGAGCATGGTGGCCGTGGTATTGGACAAGGCCAACGACATCGAGCTCGCTTGCTGCTAGTAGTGCCCAGAAAGGAGGATGGTATCGAAGCCGAGTGGCATAGCAGTATGCGGTAAGAGCAAGAGTCTGGTGGCCTCGGAAAGTCAAGAAGCCAACATGGTACTATTGCATGGCTCTGGCGAGCAAGGGCCTCTTCATCCTGACATCCTAGCCATGCACGCAGGGTACGGAAGGGCAAGAGCTACGACCAAGACTCATCTGCGCAGGCGGACTGGTGCGAGGGGCTGGACAGCACACCCTCTTCGTCTCTCGTTATGTCTTCCGAGTCGGCACAGCTGATTGCTTCCGGCAAGCGCATTTAAATGCACTCGCTGGAAACCGTCCTCTGATGTGCGTCATCACAAGGCCACAGACGCGGACGGGAGTACCAGGAACAGCAGACCCATGACTGCCTTCGCTTTTTTGAAGCTTGAAGCTTGCGACTGTGATGGCATCAAGCGAAAACTTCTGCAGCAGGAGAAACTGAGGGATGATTATTCGTCAGCAAGCCGCATATGAAGGCCGGGACATGGGAGCCATCGAACTCAACCACGCCGATGGCTTTCGTCCTGGATCCAAATGGCGAAGCCTACGATGTCCGTCGCTCTCTGGCCAAGCATGCGGGATCCGGGAGACCAGGACATGAGGCAGTACTGATAGGCGCTCAAGTGTCGACTCGGAGGGGCCATACGGCTCGCCCTCTTCAGCTCTCGCCAGCCCATAGCGAGCAGCAGCAAGCAACGGCATACGCAGCCGAGGGCATTTTCATCCTCAGCCCGCATACGGCACGGCTCCTGTCTGCCGGCAACTGGCCGCCGAACATCCCTTTGTCTCAGGCTTCATTGCTCTCCGGGAGTGCATGAAGCGTGCAGAATATAGCCAGCAGACTCCATAGCTACTTCAAGCCTTCCTTACGAAGGCAGTACGCAGGTGTGGGTATCTCTGGGTCGTCCAGCCTGCGTCTGGCAGTAATTTCTTACGATCGTGAGCCATGGCAGACACGTCGAAGCCATGGTCGTGATATCTCAGCAGCAGGTAGGTGCACTTAGCTGGACCGTTCGACATTGGGTTCGTATTACATCAACGACTGATGGTTCTCATATCGAGTGGGCAGATCGTGGCCAGGCTCACGGGCGGGAGGATTGTACGACATGGGATCTTAGAAGCCATGGCCGGTCTAGCCACTCGAGTGAAATTGCGAGAAGCCAGGCCTGGGATCCAGACTTGGTAAGTATATGGGTGTAGAGCCGGTCGAAGGGGTTGGCCAGGCTGCACTCATTTCCCGAGTGGACGAACTGTGGCCAGCCTCGTGGGTGAGGGTATCTTCAGTGGGTTGCATCTTGGACATCGTGGTCTACGCATGCGGCTGGAATATCAGGATATGATACATCAGTTTCCAAATGTAGCGGATGTATGCTTGCATCGAGTATCGCGTCCGCCATAGTCTTCATGCGCGCACGACGTATGGCGAGATCAGCCTGGAGACTTGCACACTTCAAGTACTCGCTGGCTGTACGTCTGTCCTCCAGAGAGACGTTGCAAGTAGCAATATGCCAGCGAGCCGCAGCTACGGATCCTCTGCCAGGCTGCGCCAGCCATCCATCGACTCATACCCTCGCGACTTGCTATTCTTTGGACTTATGCAGCACGTCATCTACGACGGCCGGACGATATCCAGCAGCTGCTTGCTTTCGGAATGGATGAGCTTCACGCCAGCAGCCTTCATCTCCCTCCATGCCCTCTCGTACCCTTCCTCACTGCAGTCAATCGCTCTCGTAGCATCCTCAACAATAAAAGTCTTGAACCCAAGCTCCGCAGCATCGAGAGCCGTGAACTTGACACAGAACTCCATGGCCAAACCGCAGACGAAGATATGCGTGATCCCAGCCTCCAGCAGCTCCTTTGCGAAGTCAGACATGGAGACCAGAGGTTCGCGGAAGGGAGGCCCAAAAGCGGAGTACGAATCGACGCGCTTATCTTGCCCTTTGTCCAAGATCATATCGAGGGCGGAGGTGTTAAGCTCGGTGATGAGTTCGCAGCCGGGTGTGCCTTGGACGCAGTGGTCTGGCCAGAGGGTGCTATACCACAGAGCGGTATTAGCATCATCATCAGGTTCCTCAAATGCAGATATCTCTTGTCAACGTAGCTGGACAGGCAAGCCTACGTTTTCTGAGTCTCCTCCTCATTCTCGGGGTTCACAACCACGCAGCTATCCACAAACGCGTTCTTCCCCTCATGCTGGCTCGCAAAGCTGACATGATCCGGTGGATGGTAGTCTCTTGTCGCGATCTTGAGGGCGAAAGGAAGGGTGAGGAGGTGGTTGATGGTGGGTGCGATGTCGCGGCCGTTTGGGACTGCGAGGGAGCCGTTTGGTGGGCAGAAGTCGTTTTGCCTGCTGAAGGTAAGCTGGAGGCCATCAAGTCTGCATCAGGAGCCTGAAGCTGCTTCGACTGATGATAGTGGAAGTGGTGGTGATGCGCGTACAGGTCGATGATGGCCAATGCGGCCTTGTTTGGGGCCGTCATCGCGGGCTCTTTGGCGGCTGCCGCGGAAGTGAGGGCACTGGGTGTGTTCGGTGTGGTGGTGTTTGGGGCTTTGCTAATAGCTCTCCCAGTATTCTGCGCGGGCCAGAAATGGCTCACCGCGTGTTGTTGAAGACTGGAGGTAGTGGTGGTGTGGTGTTGGAGGAAGAAGGGAAAGAAAGCTCGACTTCAAGTGAAGTCGGGAAAGAGCTGAGCGCCCACCGCCATTTCCTCGAGGAAGGTACTTCTCGGTATGTGCTTCGAGACTCGATGAGCAGGAGCTTTGCTAAGCATAATCAGGTATTTGGCAAGCTCATCTGATAGTCACAGAGAGTATTGAAGAAGTCGTTGTCGCTGCCAAGGGCCCGACACCTGGCGTTGGCCCGAGCGGCTGGGTCGGCGGATTAGGCCGCGTGCCAAGGGAACTTTGTACAGACCGCACTTCATGCATCAAGATACAACTGTATTCGTCCTTTACTGCATCGTGCTGCATGCGCGCTGCTTCATTTCATGCCGTTCATCTCCTAACCGAAGTCCTCATTTTCGCATATTCATTCCAGCGCCCGAGGCAGCCACATGCCATGTCTGCACCGTAGGAGCCAGCAAACGAGCCTTCACTCCCGCAGTCCGCATACGCCCACCACGCCTTCAGCAGCTACAGCAGGCCCAGCATCGGCTTCTAGGCTGCTTTTGCCATACCACTCGAGTTCTCCTCGGATGTCCTCGAGAGACTGAAGTCTGCAGACCCGCAAACAAGAGCACCACCTCACGATACCCAGATTCTCGCTACAAAGCCATATACCGGCCGCCCCTTGCCTCTTTGCCCTTGTCCTCGAAGTCTTAGACCTACCCGGCCCCCAGCTGCTCTAGCTCTATCCATGTGTATCGAGTCTTGTGTGTAAAGCCATCTTTTGTAGGCGATGATGGCATCGTAGAACTACGGTTTGTTATATTCCGACATCTCTTCCTATACTAGCCAAAGACAAAAAGACATCGGAAGAATAGAACATGTGTCAGGCTACTACATCTGCTGCCCGAGCATTCGTGCACTACACCACGCAGCCAAGACTACGAGTGTGCCCTTCAAGAACACTCAGGTGCTGTAGTTTGTAGCGAGCCTGTCAAGAATGAACAGGTCTCTGCTATGTTAAATCTACTTGAGCTACTACATCTCCTACCAACCCCGACCTGTACTGGCCTTGGACCTGGGATGGGTAGATCGCTTTGCTTCGTCCAGGACGCTGTACAGCAGCTACGACTGGCGGCAGATAGGCGAGCACTGCGTGGATCTCTGCCTTGATATATCTATCTGGCCTACTGAGTCTCCTGCCCTGCCCATACCGGCCGGTTTCTGGACTGGAGATAGCTGTAAGACACAGTACTGCGCCAATGGAGTGGACCATGGCCAGCAATTCAAGACTACTTGGAGCTCTGCTTCTCTTATATCTGTTCAACCTACTGGGATTCCTGCGCTGTCCATTGTAGTCCGTTCTGGAGCCGGGATGGTCGGACGATGGGCTTGTCCAGCAATATCGTACCAGTGCTGTGGACTATTGTGAGCATGTTACGACTGCTTGCATTTCTGCATCGAAATGTCATTTGAAGCTATTCGGCTTCCTACCATGCTCTTCTCGACATACTTCTTGAACGAGACGAATTGGATGTGTGGGCCATGAGGGAGGTTTTTGCCCCGCAACGATCCCACCTCCGGCTATCCTTCCTAGCTTTCGCTTCCCCTTCTTTCGCTAAGTTCCTTCGGCAATACCTCGCTCCCTTGCGTCTGGACCTTTAAATAAGCCCACAAATTGTTCTGCCCATCACCACCTCTGGGTATAGTCGGCTGGCTATAGCACCAAGTGGCTGTATATAATTTCCCCCTTTGATTTCTGCACTGCACACACACACACACACTCTTGGTTAAGCATTCGCTAACGTCATACAGATCAGCAATAATCAATTACAGTTGTACTGTGACTAGCTTCATCAAAGTCACGGATATAGGACGGTTGGATTGTCCATGCATTACCCTTTTTTTTTTTTTGCTGTTTTGGGGCATGTCCGAATTGAGACATGATGATAATGGCTGGTGGGTGTTCGAACGCTTTCTTTTTGCTGCTTTTTGGTGGGGTTTCGGTGTACTTGATCTACAACTCCTGGGTCCAAGTTCTCACGATTATATGTGACTTATGAAGATATCGTGAGTCCTACTATGCGATTGAAATCACTTTTGGAGTTCATGAGGCTGACATCTTGCTGTAGATGCGAGAAGAGCGGGTCTTCGAAGGGAGCACCAAGTCTGGCTTCAAAAGCTCCCCTCCATATGCACGAGCCTTCGTGACGAGGGATGTGCTCGCTATGTACGCATTTCACGATACGTTTTCATGCAACAGCGTCTCGCATGTCTTACAAGCTAACGAGATCATATACGCTTATGGGGAGACTGCATGGGAAGACTGCTGCTCAAACAGAGAGTTGCTGAGAGTCGACATCTCAGAGCGAAAGCCCACCTCGGTAGATCTCGAGACCATCCCACCTCGCAAGGTGATGCTTGCTCAACATATACACATCCCAGAATCTCCATTGACACAAACGGCCCCGAGAAGTCCTACCGAGCAATCAAGGTCACCATCAAATGTTCGGAGAACTGATCACTTGCACGTTGCGCTGCAGAAGATCGAGCCTTCGGAAGCTTGTGCCCAGATTGCGCTTCTTCGCAGCCCCGAGACTCTCGAGCTTCGCGACAGCCCCATTCTGGGTAGAGCCACATCTCCCGAAGCTGGTCGATGCTTGAGTACATAGTAAGTCTTGCCCTGCTTACACGATCGCATCACTGCCGCTGGGAACTGCTAAGTGGCACAGAAGACTGCAAACGGCCGAGCCCCTGGGCGCAAACGCCAAGACCGGTCTTCACGAACAGTCATTGATATGTCCAGCCCTCAGATACCACCATAGCTTCGATTGAACTCATCTCGCAAATGTAAATCGTTAAGAGTGTTCTGAAGAGGTCTTTGAAGCCTCGCAATCGTTCTGTTCGTCCTGTATCAATGTTCTGTCCCTCTGAGCAACCAGAATAGCCCGCGGCGTTGCCGTACCAAGCTTAGTGTGGTGGGAGGTCCCGCAGGCAGCTTGTTGTGATGAACTTCTGCTTCCTGATTCTGCTTTCTTCTTTCTTCGCCGAACACAAAGAACAGTAAGTACCCCCTACCCTTTGCCCCCTGCTCCGTAGCTTCACTGTGACGAGGCACATGCTAACAGCCTTGTCGCAGACCGTGAGTGACCCTCCCCTGCCCTGCAAATCACCCACCCTCGAGCGCATTCGACCGCCGCGCTCTCTTTCACCGCACACACAACAAACCAACCAACCATGGCACGAGGCCGGCGACGACAACGACGGCGCATTGCTGCAGGTGAAGATCTTGAGACTGCCGGATTGCCTTCCCATCTGCACAAGTGATGGTTGAGATGGAACGTCTCCGGATACTGTAGCCCCACCAGCCAGCACCACCAGCGCCGGCAGCATTCTCCCCGATTCGTTCCTCACCATCGTTCGCTTCGTCGTAACGCAGCCGCTATATGTATAGACTGACATGTGAGAGTAGACTACCGCGCACAAAAGACCTTTTTTCGTAAGTCAACTCTTATCCTACTTGAGTAGCAGAGCGTACCTCCGCCGTCCGGCGGACTTGAACGCTCCAGCCTTCAGGCATCTCCATGGCTGCTGGGCAGTCTGGAGATTCTGATGCTGACTGCTGCTGCCCGCTACGGACATTGCTATGGAGAGATGCTGACTTCCTTTGAGCAGACACACAAACCACAGCGTAAGTCTTCCCCTGAGCGCTTCTGTCGACAAGCAGCCATCTCCAGCATATCTTCGACATCAGAAGCGCTTGTAGAGCCCATCCACAGTCACAATGTCCGCGCCAGAGCCCGAAAGTTTGAACCCTGGCTTTCCAGCGACCTCTACCTCAAAACTTCATGACACTCGACACCACGTCCAGACTTGCACGGATCCCAACGATACTTGACTGCCGACGTGGCTCTACAAGCACTCTCTGACGGCTGTGAACGGCTGCGGATTGCAGAGATATATATACTGACAGCTGTCGTAGAACCATCAATACCACCAACCAACCACCGTCGTAAGTGATCTCTTTTCGGATATCCACTTCATCCCAGAAGCAATAGCAGGACGATTAGCCACCATACGGTCCACCATGGGCTTGTTAAGCTGGTGGACTGCTTGAGATCCAGCCAGTGTGCTTGTATCCTGTGGCTTTCTTCTGCTTCCTCTCTACGTTTCTGCCTAATCGGACGATCACATGCTAATTTCTCGGCAGATGTGCGGGCCTCAGTTTGCCTTCTCCTGCCGGGCGCCGTGCTCCTGCTGCTGCGTGCGGTTGTTCGACGGGGTATAACCTCACCAGTAGTAATTCCCACTTCATATGACCTCATGCTTACTATATTCTATAGCCATGCGCCAGCCAAGAGTGCTTCGGGTATGTCTTTGTAGCTCCAGATGCTCTCGTTTCGTCTGGAATCACATGCTAATTTACATGCGATCGTCTAGCCGCCCGCGCCCCCACCTCCACCACAGCACCCGTGTGTGCAGCGCGGCCTGCGCCGCGTGGCTCGGCCTTGTGCCAGCCGCGCCGGTGCAGGTCCCGGCTGCAGGGTCCGCGCCTGGCACCACCACGTAAGTCCTCTGTAGCTTGTACTGACTTTCTCTACCCTTCCCTGTAACTTTAGCATTGCATGGCTGGAGCTGGCAAGCTCAAAAAGACCGGACTGGAACATCACCACATCTCCATAACTTCAGGATTGGCTGGATCTCACTTGCAGGATTGCCGGATATCACACAGGCTGGATCTGGATCGAAACGAATGACTAGGAGGCCCATACCACAGAAGACGACGACAGCACCACGTATGAAGTCGCCAAACATCTCACGAAGATCGAAGAACCGCCGAACGTCGTTGAAGCCCATCAGCACATCAAGTCGGTCACAAAGTCAGCGACAAGAGCGTCCAAGATCAACGGCGACGACGCTCGAAGAACTTTCACCAAGTCACCCTACGGTCAGTCAATGTGTCATGATCTACTCCGAGGATCACCAACGACCCTCACCACAATAGACGACCAACAGCTTCCAATGCCACAACACAGTGGCATACGAAGCGATTTTACCAGCACTGGCAAGCTCAAAGCAGACTTCATGCATCTCTCAAGCACTATCGGAGTATGAGCGGCTAAACAGCATACCCAATGTTAACAGCAACATGCGAACCTGGAGCAACATCGAATACTCTCACGGCACCGCTTCATCACATGCAGCCGAGCGAAGGAAGACGCCATCGTCTACCATCAACCCGCCAACCACGGCATCACAGTGTGAGCCACGATAGCATATCGACGTTTATGGACGGTGGAGACAGCCTCACAGGCTCAGCCGCCTCTACCAGATCGTTACCATATGTGTGAAAGACGCAATATCAGAGATCTCACTCAACCAAAGCTTCTCCGAAGCGTTCCCGGCTTGCTACCAGCGCTATAAAAGCCCGTCTCGCGTCCACCACCAACAACGTCGACAACACGGTGCTGGGGCACCGTCAACACTCACCGGCGGCCGCCCCGATGCCGACACAGCAGGAGACAGAGGACGAGAACGAGGACGAGGAGAAGGAGGTGCAGCTGAAGCAGTGTGACTTACCGGCCAGAGCTCAGCGACTTGCACTCCTGGCCTTGACATTGACGGAGGTCTCGGTGCGCCAGGCACATTGACACGGTCACCAAGCCAGTGGCATATCCCAACTTCACACCGGTGAGCTGCAGCACGTCTACACTGCTGCCAGCACAAGCCGCCGCTCCATCTCCAAAGCATCGTCAGCTCCGTCTCCGGCTTTCAGCTTCAGACTTCCCACACTTCATCTCCACAGGCGAAAACAGCATCTCATCAGCCTGCAGAGCGGCAGATCGCAAGCATCGTATGATGAAGAAGGCGCACATCCAGCAAACGTCTGTACCGCATCCTCCAAGATCCGTCGCTTTCGGCTATGTCAAGCGCATTCCGTCCGGATATCACAGAACCTGCATTCACTTGCCAATTTCCGCCTGAGGCACGGACAAGGCGCAGGCAGTATAAGAGGATCCGATCTCGTCCAAATTATCTTCTACACCAACACACATACCACAACAAACCACCACGTCGGCGGCGGCGGCGGGTACGGATCGAACTACTGCTGCACTTCTCGAAGACCTGGATCCGGACAACGAAGCGGAGGTGTGGCACACCCAGCAGAATCGCAACAGAGAGCACGCTGCCTCATGGCTATGTCAAGCTCTTCCCGTCTGGACATTCCGGAAACCTCCATTCACCAAGACACAGCCTATTTCCGCCTGAGGCACCAATATCTCCGTATAAGAGGAATTGTTTTCCCTCCAAACAACCTACACCACCACGCTACCAACATCGGCGGCGCCGCCGCGGCGGGCGCAGACGACGACCTACTGGAGCGCGATCTGGACCCTGAAAACTGGAATACTCGAACGGAGATACTGTGCACATGAAGGCCTTTTCGGCGGAATTCAGCCGGGACTAGCCACTATACGCCAGCTCCAGCCAGAATGCATGTCTCGTCTCGTATCGTCTCCAACCACCTACATCACCACACCCGAGTTGGAGGCAATACGGGGCCACAACTCCGCTGCCTCCTTACCCACCGGCCCAGTGATTGCAGACCCCTTCATCTCACCCTTCGGATTGACGATCTGACCATTTGATTAGCAAGTAGGCCTCGCCCATCAAAACCTCAACCAAAGTCCTCAATGAAAGAGGCAACTCCTCAGGTACGTACCACACCAGCATTGTCCTCGAAGTAGAGGTATACACCGTCCGCCCGGCGCCACGGCTTGCTCTGCCTTACGATCACGGCGGGCATGACTTTCTTCCTGAGCTCTGGCTTGCCCTTCTTCACCGTCGCCATGACCATGTCACCTACACCACCAGCCGGGAGACGGTTGAGGCGCGCACCGATACCCTTCACAGAGATGATGTAGAGATTGCGGGCGCCGGAGTTGTCGCAGCAGTTCATGACCGCACCGCTAACACATTATTAGCATCCGCACCACCCTGACACCAGCTTTTTTCTCGGCGATCGATAAGGAAGGGTTCGGCCGGAGGAACGTACACTGGAAGACCCAAGGTCATCTTGAGTTTGTTACCGGAGGTGGAACCGCGTCTGTGGCCGTTGTCAGCGAAAGCTCCGCCATCAGAATAGCGCACCCAACAAAGCTATCATACCCTCTCTTGCCCGACATCGTGAATGAGTGTGTGAGATCGTGTGTGTGGTGTTGTGTGGCTTCGTTGCCTTTGCTGTTCGATTCTTCGCAATGTCGATGTTTGAAGTTCGAGGTCGAGGTCGGCGAGCGATTTGCCGTGTGGGCCGAGGATGCCTGAGGCTGGAGCGAACTCTTGGCGTTCGTGACTCGCGCCCAGATCTCGCCCAGATCGCGAGATCTCAGTCGTCGCCAGAAAGCATGAGTGGACGACACAGCAGCACAAGAACAGGATTATATAATAGAGAGCACGACGCGTGAGTGCCTGAGAGCCTGAAACATCATGCGCAAACCTTGTCTCATGTGCTTCAGATCTCGAGTGAGCCATGGAATCTGATTGAAG
Organism: Neocatenulostroma microsporum; assembly: GCA_022814695.1. Classification (NCBI taxonomy): domain Eukaryota; kingdom Fungi; phylum Ascomycota; class Dothideomycetes; order Mycosphaerellales; family Teratosphaeriaceae; genus Neocatenulostroma; species Neocatenulostroma microsporum. The sequence continues at coordinate 80,235 of JAKLLW010000024.1, forward strand.
CATCACTTGTGTATGATTCTACCTACCTACATCACTCAAATCAAAACCAACGCCCGCTAACATCATCGCATGTACCCGTTACTTTTGGTTCAGTCAACCCAATAGATCATCCATCCCACTACTCCCCGTCTTCGGCTTCGCACTCCCATTACTGCTACCTCCAAATGCCGGCGAAGCCTGAGCAGCAGGCGCACCATAGAGACCAGCCTGACTCTTCTGCTTAGCCATATCCGCAATCGTCATCCCCTTCTGCGCATTAGGCGTGCCAGTCTTCTTCACTCCACCCAGCAAGCTCGCGAAAGCATCGCCACCTCCTGAGGCAGGCTTCTTCGCCGCCGCGCCGCCGATACTGCCAGTCGGAGAAGTCACGCCAGGAGTACCGACCGCTTGCGGCTGGCCTGGCTGGACTTGCACGGAGGTGAAGTAGTTCGGTCCTGTGGGCTGGTAGCCAGAGGGCTTCGGTTGCTGGGCTTGCATGGGTGGCGGAGAGGCGAAGGCGGAGTAGTTCGGTGCTGGCGTGCCGGCGTTGCTTGCGGGTGGCGAGATGGTAGAGAAGAGGTTGCTGAAGTCTGCTTTTTGCGTGCCGGGCTGTGGTGAGGGTTGCGCGAATTGGGTAGCTGATGTTGTTGTCGCAGTTGAGGCAGGTGCTGGGATGGAGCTGTAGTTCGGCTTTGGTATGCTTGGGGCTGCTGGCGCTGCGGGAGCTGGCGCTGCTTGAAAGTCGTCAAAGTCGTCATCATCGCCGCCTGCTGCCGCGGTCGAAGAAGGCGGTGTGAGGATGCTTGAAGACATTGCTGAGCTACTGGAAGGCATAGCTGGCTCATCTCCAAAGTCAAAAAGATCCACCTCCGGCTCCTTCGGCTTCGGCGGCTCCTTCTTCGGCGCCCTTCTCGAAGAACTCGGCGCCTCTGCTTTCCTCCTCGCAGGCGCAGCAACCGCACCACCATCGTCGAACTCATCATACTCATCAAACTTGTCCGCTCCACCACCGCCTCCACCTCCTCGTCGCTCTTCTGCTGCATAGTCGCCTTCACCGCCAAATCCACCGCCATCTCCATACACACTCCTCGTGCTGCCACCATACCCAGCACTCCCACCCCCACTCCCACCCTCAAACCCACCATATCTCGACCCGGTGCCTCCGAATCCACCAGGCCCTCCCGACCCAAGTCCAGCTCCACCCTCATGACCCTGGTATTTATTCTTCGTCGCCCGCGCCTTCTTCCTCTCCGTTCGTATCTTCTCCACATCGCTCAATAGATCCGTAAGCTCTTTACTCCTATTGCGCACATTGATGCCCTGGTCCTTGCCGTTCTCGTCGATGTAGTGGAACTGCCGGAGCATCTTGAGAAGACTGAGGTGGGAGCGGGCATCATCTATCACGCGCTCTGAGCCGTGCTTGACGAGGAACTCCATGAGCTGGAGCGCTTTGTAGATCTGGCACCATTCTTCGGCCGACTTCTCGGTGAAGCGTTTGTAGATCATGGGCATGATTTCATTGAGTTGTTGGCTGTGGCTGCTTGTTAGCATGTGAGTACTGGCAGACATGTGGATGCAGGCATACTAGTTGAAGGTGCCGTTTGCGATCTCCTGCATGAGGGTCGAGGATGCGCCCCAGGGCTCATTGTTCGTGGCTTCCCGGACCTTACTCTCCATCTCTGTGTAGTTCATCACCGCATTTTGCACTTTCCTAACGCTCGCCTTGATGTCGTACAAGGACAGATTTGCCTGATTTCTCTCCGGTCAGCATGTGTCTGAGGGTATCCCCATGTACCAGGAGACGACCATACCACTTGGTTTTGCAGTGAATTGAAGTCCATGATGGCTGTGTGTGCCCTGAGGACAATTCAAGAAGGGAGACGGGTATTCTGAGGTCAAGAGACGGTGCTTCTTTAGATATATCGAATGCTGAGGTAAAGTAAGATGGCACTTTCTTTGGTTGCGGTGGTCAATGGCGGCGCTCATGGGATGCACGGGCCACAGCCGCTTCCGCGATCCTATTCG